>JAROYD020000006.1:1574550-1728500 GCA_029618875.2 Dynastes tityus | reverse complement strand
TATTTTTAGTAATTTGCATGTTGTCTATTATCAGGTATATGTCGGTGGTATTTTTGTAATATAATTTTTTCATTAACGCTCATGATATTATACAATCACAGCATTACCTATGTTAAGAGTGTGAAAAACAATTTTATTTTGAAGTTACCCGTATACTTACTCACTTGTGAATATCCCGCCTTGTGTAGTACCTATTTTTATGTATGCTCGATAGAGTAGTAGTCTATAATAGAGTCAAGTATTCATCACGTATTCATGTAACAGTTTTCAATAAAAGACGTTAAATAAATCCCAAAGTTAAAAACTCATATATATTATCGGCGATTTATTGACCAATTAATTGAACAAGTTCTTGACAAAGAAATCGATAGAAATATGCCGTTTTACATTCTAGAATAAATTGGACTAGATTTTAACGATCGCGGATACTCGTTTAGTTTCGTTAATGGTTGAACGGGGAAATTACTAAATGGGACATTTTTATCTGCATATTAAAATAGATTGGCAAACTGTTTTTGTTCAATAGGTTTGGTTACTTCAGTTTCGGTTGGTTAATTCAAATTATCCATTACATCAACCCCCATAAATTTTCGAAATTTAATTTCACTTTACTTTAAAAATACTAAAACAAAATTCATAGGTATTTTTCTGTTACTGGATTGGTACTAAAACAGCAAAATTACTTAGAAGTCGTCGGTAGATCGCAGCGAAAATAAAGCATGTTCAATTTAATTAATCATACGATAAATTGTTTAAGAAATCGGACCGATTTTTGCCGTTTTACACGGTACGATAAAATCGAAGATCAACTTGCTCAATTAATTCGCTAATAAATCGCGGCGTATAAAACGGGCTTAACGCGCACCAATTTGCCCATTTCGCTAACTCGCTGCTTTTATCGAGTATCGCGGCTCCACTATAAACGCACCCTTAGAAAATGTCAGCGATGCAAGTGGTACCAAAAATTGATGTATGCGTTTGGTATTAATAAATATTAATTGCAGATAGAAGAGCTCTTTTAAGCTCTTTTATTTGTGATTTAATGAATATTCTAAACTATTTAAAGTTTAAACAATGTTACATATAGGCCATCTATGATCTAAAGTATTAACTATATTTGAGGATATTCCTGTCACCTACATCTATTGGTAACTTCAAGTTTTTTGTTTATTTAGTGATGAAAATCTATGAAAATTCAGAAATTTTCTTCACAATGTTGAGCAGGTTAGTTATTGTAGAATTCAGTTTGTGTGTAGCAGCACAGATGAAAGAGCTCTTTTATCTGCGGTAGTGGTTAAAGGTACTAAGTTTTACAGATTACTATAATCTGCAAATAGTATTGTTGCACAGTTTTCCTGAAAAATTATTTATTTGCAATGTTTACTTACGATAATAGTAACTAAAACACAATAATTAGCAATGTGCTTATTATTATCAACGTCCATTTAACATTGAATAAAACACCAGTGTGCATTATTTCCTGGCTTATGAGAAATATTGCCAAAATGGCAGATCCATCAGGAAATACACCAAATTTAGGTATGTGAGTTCCTTGTAACATTTGAAATCACTCTAATTTTTATGAAACAGTCGTTTTTAATTGAACCTGGAGCAAATATTTACACAGTTTTTTATAATTGTAGTTCACAAACTTCAACCGAAGATGACTATATCATTTAATGCAACAAATAGACCAAAAATGATGTTGCCAAAAACTACACCGGCTATGGATCGAACAAGGTAAAGTGATTATGTTTCTCTAGAGAGTTATACCTGATTGGTAATTGTTAATATGTGATATTCTTTATAATACTCCCTTTGCTCTTTATTCTTCCGCAGATTCGCAAATCAAAGAGCAAGAATGAGGTAAATCATTGTAATTAAAGTGTTTATTTTGGGTTTACATATTTAACATCTTATTTTTGCAGTAAAATGGCTTCAATTTTCATTTATCTCGGAAGTAAAAAATTATTTGTGACTAGTAGCAATTTTTTTTTATTACTAACAAATTAGAATTCTAACAAAAACAAGGATGATTTAGACGTGTGAATTGTGCTTTATTGTTTTTTTTTGATTTCCGTATTTGTTGAAAAATACTATCGTTGTTTATTGTTATTAGTAATGGTACTGTTTAGTAAATGGTGTATATCCATTCTTCGTTTTATAGGGATTTTATTATTTGTTTTGGTAAAATACGTAAACGTAGTAAAAGTAAAAAAGTACAGTCTGTTTGAGTGTAGTGTTGTTAATACAAATATATACAGTATTGTGAATATGTTGCTGATCTCCACGGATAATTTCTATATTTATATTTTATTATTTATTCAGCTGGGAACCGTAAAGGGGTGTTTATTTGTATATTTATTATTAGAGTTGTTCAATTTGCGCCAACAGCCAGTGGCGGACGCATAAAAGCTTACGCAAAATAAACGGTCAGAAATGAAATATAATACGTGCTCAAACACTTACCGTCTAAAGAGTCTTCTGTGAAATCACAAAGTGAATAATGTCTGTTAAATATCTGCAACATTGGATATGTTTCCACAATTGTTTTGGCAAACCGAGTGCGGCGTGAGGAAAACGTGTGTTTATATGCAGAAAACGAACGTTCTACATGTAGTGACATCATATTTGCGTAACAATTAAAATAATCTTTGGAACAACTTAACGGGTTTGTTGACGCACCTTCACAAATTTGTCTTAATGTGCCAAAATCAGAATCTTTCTCTAAAACACTTTCAAACCTTTCTAGAATACAAACATTTTTTGCGTCTTCTACCGCGCATAGCTGTGCGTGAACATGTTGCACTATTTGCAGAGATTCCACTAACGACACCGAAGGATTTTGTAATTTTTCTATTGCCTCCACTAGTCCGAAGTAATTGTTCTGAATAGTTTTTAAATCTGTTTTAACCTACCTTGAAATTTCGACTTCCTTTGGATCGAATTGTAAAACCACGTTCTTAATATTCTCAAAATATTGATGATAATAAAACGCGGCCTGTAACCATGTTCCCCAACGTGTAAGAATAGGTTCTGGTAGCCCAGGCATACGGGGGCACAGTCTGTGAAATTTGCGAATACGTTTTGGGGATTTGACAAACACTGCATTCATATGCGCTATTAAAGCGTCTACCTCAGGATAACATTTTTTAATACTATCTGCCACATGACTGAAAGCATGAATTTTACAGGTAATATGTAACAAGTTAGAGACAATGTTTTTTAAGAGACCGGCCTATAGAAAGCATGTTTGCGGCACCATCACTCATAAACATCAACAGTTGGTTTGTTGAAAGTTCAAGTTTTTCCAATGTATTTAACACTAACTTTGAAATTACTTCGGCAGTACATTCGGCAGTACATTGTTGTACTCGTCTGGAAGCTAATAGAATTGAAGGTGACGATTGATGTGGTTCCATTGTACGTACCATTACATTAACCACAGAACGTTTTTTTACGATTTGTTGTTTCGTCCACACATAACCACAGTTTTTTATCTTCCAACTCCGATTTAATTCTTTTTTCAACATGTTCACGAGCAGATGGCACAATTCTTTGTTGCGATGCCCTACTTAGTAATTTGCACTCCGAATATTTATTCCATATGCTTCCTTGTCTAGTAAATTAAACGGTAGATTACATGCAATAAAGGTAACGCATAAATTAAATTTAACTTTGTCATAGTGTCGTGTGCAATTTTTTTTTGAAGAATGCTGTTTACTATTTACGTGACGTAGACATTCCCTTTTGGACCATCACATTAAAGGGATATTACAAACTACACATTGAATTTTAACGCCATCATAATTTAGGTCAGGCATTTCTGCTATAAATTCTGTAACATCGGTCGTTTTCGCGATGTAGGCAACATTTTTAAAACAAACGTAGAACTACGAAATAGTATTTACGGCAGCGTACAGGTATACACAACAGATCTGGTTGAGACTCGCAGTTATACTGAGGATTGTATCGAACCTCCGCCACTGCCCGTTGGCGTTACTGAGCATCTCTAATAATATGCAAGAAAAATTAAAACTCATTGGAAAGTATTTGAAGTAATTTATGACACCATGAAACAAAAATGAACAAACAAGGTTACCATAATAACTGCGATGTGTGGAACTGATAATGCAGAAGCATAACATGCTCTCTATTTTAATCTCATGACGTCATTAGGAGTTGCAATATTCAGGGTTTTAGACCTCTTTGAACCAGTTTAGAGAAGTTCTCACTACGAGGGGGCGGGCATTATCCTGTTGGAAAAGTGGGCCTTCGAGCTGCTGAAGATATGAAAGAATATGGGATTCCACTACCTCATCAACATAACGCTGGGAGTTCATAGTGCCTCGGATATCATATACTATAGCACCCCATACCATAACTCCCACGGCTTGGTGCACACGCTTTTCAACAAAAAATTGAATATGGCGACGTTCCTCACGTCTCCAAACGTTGCTGTCGGTGTTGAGCCGTAAATGGTAACACAAGATATGCTCAATAGTAATGCAAGCCGAAAACCCTGATTCGGCGATCAATAGTTCGAGGGGTCACAGGACGACCTTCGTTACCTAACCATAGATCAGTAATTCACGTGGTACTGCAGAATCGGTTTCTTAGTACCATTACGCGAAGGTGGCGATCCTGCACGTCATTAGTTCTTCTTCGGCCTCCGGTTTCTCTTCGGCGATTTTCCTGGCCCTCCATAGTCCATGACTGATAACAGCGAATGATGGTGGATTAATTCCGATTAAGGCGATTTGCAATTTCCCTGAACGAAAACCACTTTCGCGCAAACCAACATTTTGACCTCGTCGAATTTGCTCAACTGGCGGTGATTTCCCCGCACTTTAGACATAATCAAATCATCAAACGTTAAACAAAAGTATGACAGGAGAAAACGGTGAAAAATGAATCAAAATTCGCAAGAAATACACCTGACATTAATGTGAGAAAAGACTGCATGAAGTGTCAGATGCCACGACCACTTGATCCATCGCAACAAAATTATAATCAATCATTACTTTTGAATAATTTACACGTTTCTGCCAAGTTTGGTAAAAAAATTCACGCCCATTCTTGGTGTTTCAATTTCCATGTCATGTAGCATATTTCGTAAGCAATACCAAGTATTCCATACAAAAACTAAGTGTTTGGTAACATATTCACGCTACTGTATTTAAAAAAATGTTCCAGAAATTATGTATTAAGAAAAATTATAAATATTGTGTTTATTGATACATATTGCAAATCTAGCCTTCCGTAGCAAAACACAAAGCAAAAAAATATTAGATGTTAGAATGCAACCAAATTGTTTTTATGAATTCTAGAATCCATTCTACAAATTCTTTTCTCTCTAGATAGTAGATTAAATTTTTGATTGTTGCGCTTCTGTTAGTAGAGCAGATATCATTTAATAAAGCGATTTTCAAATATGCAAGTAAAGGAATTCACTACTAGGTATAAAACTAGAGCTGGGAATTTTTTAACTTATGTTATTGGAATAGTAATTTGGAAATTTATTCGAATATTTGAGTTATTCGATCTATTCGAATTTTAAGTTGTATTAAAGTGAAGTTGAAGTTATATTAAAAAAATATATTTCTTCTAATTGTATATACATGTGTATATACAATATAAAATAAAAAAGTACATATATGTATATTTAGGAATAGTAAAAAATAAAACTAATTTAAAAGACATACATAAAATAAAAATTTATTTCTTATAGAGATGTAAGAGAAAATAAACAAAACGCATCAAACAAAGCGAAAAGAAGGAATCAAAGCCGTCGCCTTTGATAAAAAAACGTTCATACTTTATTGGGACATCATCCATCTGCTCTCTAATTTTATTATGTTATAGCGGGCAGTATTTTAGCTTAGGTTATTTGAATAGTAATTTGCAAACTTACACCAGTATTATTTAATTATTCGACTATTAGAATGGTATTCGACTATTCAAATATTCGGCACCAATTCGAATATGCGAATTATTCGAATGTTATTCCCAGCCTTATACAGAATCTCCACGGTTAGAGTGAATAAGAGGAAAAACTTTTTTATTTTATATTTTATCAAGTATGCTCCTTTTCCCTAAAATGTAAAATAAAAAAGTTTTTCCTCTTATTCACTCTAACCGTGGACATACTGTATAAAACCGGCTAAAGCAATTTCGCGTAATATGGTATATTTTTAATGATTGCAAAAAATATTAATCAAGTGTATTGCATATGTTTGTATTATTTCTAAACTTTTTTCTTATCATTATGTTCAGTAAAATTAAGACGGAAAATTACATGTATCATATATTTTATTCTATGACTAATGCCTTTTATATGTTTTAATTATCCGAGAACAAAGAAAGAAAATGTAAAAAATCCAGGATATAATAATAGAGTTGACACTTTCGGGCGGCGCGCCGACAGGATCGGATCCGCTGTTGTGTGTAGATATACCGGGTATTTCACAAAACTCGTTAGTTAAAAGTTTTAACATTATTATGAATGGAATTCTGAAATTTTGGAATAGGTAGTTATAGCATGGGACCTATTAATTTAAAATATTTTCCCCTACGAAACACTTTCGATTGAACCGGAAGTGGTTATCAACTTTCTTATTTTAAATACAATGGTATACTTTTTATCAGTTTAATCGATTGTACACATCGCATCTAAATTATTTGTATTAGGGCACCTTACCCCTAAAATCAACTGTTTTCCAGATATTTACGGTTATGTTAAAATTTTAGCATTTGCACCGCTCTTGTTGAAATTAAATATTTGAAAGTGATGAAGAGTAAGGTATTTACAGTCCCTGGTCATCGAATTAGGACCACCTAAAAATATTATGATTTTGGGGTACAATTAAAAAAAAAACAGTTGGTAATGTTGGCAATATTATTATTTAATTACATATAACATGCAAGTAAGTGTAATTTGAACATATTGTTGTAACTCTTCCTTTGTAGTTGAGTTTCGTGTATTTACGATGTTTTTCAAGACATTCCACACATTTTCAATTACATTTCAAAGAATGTAACATATTGAAGATGTATGGCATAATAGCGACGAAATTAAAAAAACAATAAAAAGCTGCATTGGCAGCATGCCAAAAAGAATTGAGGAAATAATAAAACGCAGAAGAGGAACAAGCAAATATTAATAAACATGTGTTCAAATTACACTTACTTGCATGTTATATGTAATTAATTTTATACAGGTGTTCATAAATTGTTTCCAAACATAGATATTTTCAAACGAAAGAAGCTCCTTTTTTCATATGGATCATGGTATTTTTAACTACACCATTGGATTGGAAAGGAAATTCCATATCGATTCGTATTAGGGTTTGATATACCTACTTTTAATAGTTTTCAAGATATTAACGATTGCTTCTTTAAAGTGCATATAATGGGTTAATGTTTTACAATAGTGTGCCATGAAATTAAGTGACATTATAATAATTGAATATCTAGCATCAATAACTGTCAAGTAGTCGTCAAACAGCGCGACCTTTCAAGTAAAGATTACCGAATGAATGGTGAAAATCGAGAAAATGTATATGAAAATATCGATATTCTGAATTTGTTTTGCATCCTTAGCGAATGTGACAGGATTGCAGGAAGATCTTGACCTGCCCCTTCAAGAATTTGGGGATTGCTGGTACCAATTAGACGGTGCACTCTTCTTTCAATGTTAATCGAGAATTGACGAATATGTTTGATGATCATTGGTTTCCTGATTTAATACCTCTAGATTTCTTTTTATGGGGCTACGTAAAAGACAAAGTTTATCCTTGTCCAATAGCCTCACATGTGGAACTAGTTTAATAAAAAAGAAACTACATTCACACAATGCCCTCAGAAGTACGACAGCTGATGGATTTGAAGGACGCGTATATTTATCGCGACATATATCACAATATTATCATCGATCAATTTTTCCAATCCTGTTTAATAGTAAATTTAGCTTATGTATGACTTTTTTTTTAATTTGAAGCAAAGCGGATATAAAGTTCTGTCATTTGTTTTTCTTTTTGAACTCTCAAGGTTCTGATATATACGTATTTTTCAGGGAAACAAGATTTCGTATTTGCCAATCAATACATTCGACGGGGAAGTTGAAAATTAGAGATCGCGAGTACGAATTTACTTCAGACGACTTACAGGACTACGGCGAAATCGGTCGAGGTGGATTTGGCACTGTTAATAAGATGGTGCACAAAAGATCGCAAACGGTACTCGCCGTCAAACGTATACGCTCCACCATTGACGAGAAAGAACAAAATCAACTTCTTATGGATCTAGAAGTGGTGATGAAAAGCAATTCTTGTAATTATATCGTTCAATTCTATGGTGCCTTGTTCAAAGAAGGTGATTGTTGGATTTGCATGGAGCTGATGGATACCTCGTTAGATAAATTTTATAAATTCATTTGCGAGCGATTAGAACAAAGGATACCGGAGCCGATCTTAGGTAAAATAACGGTGGCGACGGTGAAGGCGTTAAATTATCTAAAAGAAAAGCTAGCGATAATCCATAGAGATGTTAAACCGAGCAATATTTTATTAGATCGAAACGGTAATATTAAATTGTGCGATTTTGGGATATCTGGGCAATTGGTCGATTCAATTGCAAGGACCAAGGACGCAGGATGCCGCCCGTATATGGCGGTAAGTATCCATTGTTATTTTTTAAAAATTTGCGTTGGTGTCGTTGAGATACAAATAAATAAGGATTAGGGGGTAGTGTGGAAAACACGAAAGATATCGGTACACTCCGCACCATACCATAAATATATAAGAAATTCAGAACATGTTTTAGAAATTCGTGAATTTGCATTCTCAACCGTATGACCGAATGATGAAAGGAGAATATGTTTAATTTTAACATGCCTCGTTCTATCCGTACTCTAAAAGATATTTTCTTACTTAACCCTTTTTGCCTATCTACCCTTATCGGAAGTTAGGCATTCTGGAGTTGGGTTGCTAGCTTATGCTCTTCTTACATATTTCCTGTCGTCTCTTCCTGTCCTGTGTAGAATGCTGCGTATTCTTCCAGTTTTGTTCTCTCTTTACTACTGCTAATCTTACATCCTCCAGTCGTGCTCTTCTAGGACGTCCTCTTATTTTCTTATTTATCCTGGATTCTAGAACTTGTCTTACTATTCCACTATCTTGCATTCTCTTCACGTGACCATACTTCCTCGATAACTTCCACTATGCGTTTCACTTACAGATTACTCCTGATAGTTGTATTCCTGATTCTATCTCTTCTCAATTTTGTTCTCAATTCTTCTTAAGAATCTCATCTCTGTTGCTGTTGTTCTTGCTCGATTCCTTTCTGTCATTGTTCACGTTTTTGCTCCGGATGTTAATACAGGGGTTATTACTTTTTTGAATATTTGAACCTTGATGTCTTTTGGAATTTTCTTCTTTCCCAGAAACGTATCTTTTATGCTATTGTAATTTTTTCTTCCTACTGTCACACTTTCTGTTGCTTCCTCATTCAACCTTCCATCCTCTATCATTGATCCTAGGTATTTAAATTTCCGTACATGTTCTGGTTCCCCTTCATCTATTTGTACTACATTTTGCCGTTGTGTTTTTCCTATTGTCATGGTTTTTGCTGATTTTCATGTTGATTTTTTCCAAAACTCTGTGGATTTGTATGTTATTATCATTCTGTGTTTTTTTATCCAACTTATCATAGCAACAATAACAACAATCTGCCATTAGCTGTTGCGGGCTGGATTGATCACACTGGTGGGCCGTAGTTTGGAGACTACTGGTTTAAGAGTATGGGTTGAGTGATCCACTCTTGCTCTATTCCTAATCCCCTCCACGTGCTCTGTACTCTTGATCTGCTCCGAACGAATACCCGAACTCGGCTAATGAAGGTTTAGATGTTTGTATCTACTGGTTAGCAACGTATTCACGATACTCTACTTAATCAATTGTAATAACCAATAAGTGTTGGATACTATTGTTAAATTAATCGTTCCTTCTCAACTTTTCAGCCTGAAAGGATAGATCCACTAGGTGCCAAAGGCTATGACGTACGAAGCGATGTGTGGTCGTTAGGAATAACGCTATTCGAAGTAGCTACGGGCCATTTTCCATATCCGAAATGGTCCAGTGTTTTTGAACAGCTATATCAAGTTGTAAATGGGGATCCTCCGAGACTAACCAATCAGAATGCCAATGATTTTACGGCGGAGTTTATTAATTTTGTTAATACATGGTACGTGTTTAATATTAAGTTTTACATTAAATTTTACGTCGCATTATAATCGCTTGTGAAGTGACTCGAATCAAAAAATATGTTTAACATCGCAAGACGAATATCTATAGAGTAGCGGTTCCCAACCTTTGAGAGATGGCGGACCACTAATGTAAAATTTGGACTCTGCAGAGACTTCTTGTTATAAAATTATAAAAACACATTTTCGAATAAAACTTTTATTTCAAAACAAGACGCAAATATTCCTAAAAATATAACTAAAACTATTATTAGGTTTTAAAAACATTTGCTTCACTAGCAGAGAAATTCTGGGGAGTTTGAAGCACTACCTTTGACAAAGTTCACAAACTTTATGGACAATTTCATAGTATTTGAGTTCACTTTACCGTTACCACCGAAACTAGAAGTTCGGAACGCTCCTCGATGACGTCACGCTCGGTAGGCGATATATCGCCATGCACGATATTAGCTTAAATAGTAAAGGAATCGTTTTTCGCATTTCTTTTTTAAGTTTTGAAGGACTTCCGGTTTAAAGAGGATGCCACTTGTCGCATCTGTCGCATTTTCGGTAGCAGCGATAGAACGCACTGAGGTCTAGTTTCTCGATTTATTTCGATTGACGTAAATCCAAGTTTGATATATTCGTCGTATTTTATATACTTTCATTCACAATTTTCCATTCCGCCGTCAATACAATCTATTATTGCAAACATATTTTAAGAATGTAAGTTGCCATCTATAACATAAAACTGGAGATGGCGACACTTTTCTGGAATTTGAAGGGGTAGGAAGGGTTTTATCCATATTTGTCCGGGCCATTTTTGTACCTAGTCTCGCGGTACATTTGGAGGACGGCCACGAACCACTGCTGTAGAGTGATCCAACTAAAATAATTTTTTAATTTAAAAGAGAATTTTATATTTGATATATTGCATACTGATTTTTGTTTTAGTTTAATAAAAGAGGAAAGTCAGCGGCCCAAATACAATAAGCTACTACAAGATCCATTCATAACAAGATCAGAAAGTGAAATCGTAGATGTCGCTGCGTACGTATCCGAAATAATGGATGAAATGGCAAATAACGGTATCAGCGACTACACAACAAATCAACAATAAGTAGCTTTTCAAGAAGTAAATCAATGCTGGACATTCCTCACCACGTTACAAGTGATAATATTTAGATATTCGTCAAATCCTATAAGATTATAATACTTGCCAGTACGCACAGCAATGTGGTTTACAAAATGTGGATACAAGAGAACGAAAACCGTTTTTTTCGTCATGTTTTGACAATTAACAACATCTTTTAAACACCAGTAGAACATTACATTCAGGTCAATATGTTATATTGCCGCATTTGCATAATATGTTCCATAACATATAAAGTTTAAAAAAATAATGCATTAAATATAACATGTTAATCTAAATATGCTGTTCTCTCATTTTAATTTTCTTTTTTTTTATCTTAGATGGCTTTGAGGATGTTGGTATTGATGTATTTCAAACAGGAATAACATTATTTCTAACTTTTTGGCTTCCATATGGAAATCAACTGCCAATCATTCACCTTGACTGGACTTGTATTCGCTATACATTCATTAGGTTCGTTCTAACACGTTTATATAACCGGAAATTTATCGCCCGGTATCTGCGCAGCGCAAACGAAGTGTTCCAACTACGTTATGTACCGTACCTGGAACGATAATAAGTGTTAAACTTAACTTTGTATCGTACAAGCACCAGTTACTGTACGGTCATATCGGTACATCGTATCAAGCAAGAACCGTTTGTACTGACAATAGAAAACATATTGCATGTTACATCCTTGTCTATCATTTTCTTTCTCAACATGTTGAAATGTAACTATTTTGTACCATGTGTAATTAGGGTAGAGGGAGTTGCTGAATCATGAATGAGAATTAATTTGAAACAGCATTTAGAGCTGATTTAAATTTCTTCCTGTCAGTCCAATATTTTTCGATGTTGAAACTACAGATTATCGTTGATATTACTACCATAACTTTAACCTTGAATTCGATATCGAAATGTGTTATGGACGCCTCCTTAGATGCCGATATGTGGCATTGTATCGTAAAGCTGTGACGTTATTGGGCATCGCGACATGACAAGAATGCAAAACACTGATATTGCTGAAAGAATATAGGGATTCGAAATATGTCCAACGGGTTTTCTTAAGTATATCACTTACGTAGTGTCTGTGCGATAATTTGCGAGTAAAACCGCTATAATGGAGTCGTGTTCGGTTATTATATTGTGGAAAATTGTAAAATAATTTCGAAAAGTATCCAGCTCGGTTAAGATTGAACAATAATAGGTGATTTCGAGTAACTCTAGTTATTCCAAGTATCCTACTCGCACTATATGACGTTCGGAAATGTCGTAAAGTCACTCTATCCAAGTTCGGGTATGATGGAACATTGCTAAAGGGGATACTCGGGAGTATGGCTTCAGTGATCCGCTCTTGCTCTACTCCTGATCCACTCCACGTGCTCTTTACTCTTGATCTGCTCCGATCGAATGCCCAAACTCAGCTAATGTGGTTGTGCGGGTGTGACAAATGACATGCACTGTTTTGTTTCTCTTGTTTTATTTTTTCAAACAATGAAAATAGAAGTGCAAAATGGAATAAAGCAAGTGTAAGGGATTTATCTTATTTATTTGGAATATAGAAAATCAATCAAAAAATTTAACAAACAAGTAACAAGAAATCGCTATATTTTATCTCGATTAATTGATTGTGTAATATTCTGTGGAGTGTTTGAATTCGCACTGCAAGGACGTGATCTTCAGAGAGTTTAAATCCAGGAATATGTAAGGGGCTTATTGATTTTACACCAAAACTAGATATGGCGATGAAATAACATTTGGAAGGAAACAATATTTTTAAAGATACGTCAGAATCGGTATCAGTATAAAATGATAATATATTAGATGCGATTTGAATAGTTTACTAAGAAGAGACAAACAGATTTCAGAAGCCCAATTTGTAGCGATTCCGTGTGATGAAACTATTGATGTTCCTTCCCAACAGCAATTAGTTCTTATTTTAAGATATGAACGAAATGGGCAAATTCATGAACGTTTTTGGAAACGTTTGAACCATGTATAGAGCCAATAACAGCTACAGGTAAAAAAGACTTGGAATTGCTTGATATTTCAGCGAATCAGCTGATCGGTCAAAGTTATGATGACGCTGCTGTTATGTCAGGGAGGGAAGGAGGCGTACAATATATCATAAGAAATTTCCAATATGCACTTTACGAATATTGTTACGTTACGTACACCAATTTAATTTGATTTCTAATATGTTGGTTGACATTACGAATCAATTATTCAAGCTTTTCCCGGAAAGTAACAAATTTCATTGACATATATTATATCTAATAAAAGCGGACAATAAAGGCGGACGGATATCCGCGAGTCCGCCATAGTTCTCCGACGCAAACCGCTATCTAGCGGTATCGGCCGGGACCCGGATCCCGGCCGTACGGCAAGAGCCGTCCTTCCAGCGTACAAAATGCTAAAGCAGGTCTTCGGATGGGTTTCGAGACCGCGGTTTGCTTTAATAATTCCGTACGAATTTATGAGGCTTGGTTAGTAATGTATCTACGAGTAAATATTGTATTGTTTGTATGTGCTGTGTATGCAGACAATCAAAATTGTTGTGAAGTGCAAAGATACAATGTCCACAATTAAAATAGCACTTACACATGCGCCAAAGCTAATCAAATAGCGCGATAGCTGTTGGATTTTAGTTGTGGATTTGTTTTTACCAATCAAATTACTTCTGATTAATTTGTGATTGCTCTGCGAACAATCCTATTGTCGATAAATGGTTTTTATCGTCGATTCACTATATTATCGACAAAACAAAATCAATTTACTAATTGTTACATGTCTACACACACCACTCGGTTTGGTACTTCCACATTAAAGATGCTTATAGGAATTCCATCTGTATGAATCTACGAAACTTTGACAGGTGGCACTCCAATCGCTCAATAACTGTCGGAATACTTCATAAGTTGGGACTCTACAAAATAACACTCAAAATTTACAAGAACGTAAACGCCCACATTAATAAATTTATAACTTATACAATACACTATTACTGCAGTTATATATTTACAGAATTTTGCATTGCCTACTTGTTATTGTTCTCAAAAGTGTTTTAAAAATTACGGAGTTGTACAAACGATGATGTTTATTTATATTTTATATAAGTACATAATGTGAAATGTTGAAGACATGTATATAATATGTAATGCAGAAACGGTAACTATTTGTAAATGTACTACATCCAAAGCCATCTAAGAAAACTGGATTAATGTCAAAATACCTGTATTTTTATACATTTTATAGATAGTAAATATTCAGGTTACAAATTTAGACTTTTCTGTGGTTATAACTAGTATTTTAAATTTTATATAGAATGATGTACAATTGTATATTGTAAAATTCTAAAGCGTAAGTTGTAAATATTGTATATAATATTCGATTACTATTAAATCATGTATCTATTAAGTGTGTATATAGTAACTTTCCTTACTGTAATATCTACCAAAAGTGGCGTTAGGTTGATTCGACCGGCCCTGTTATGATTGTTATTAGGTCTATGCGCTCCGATTTTAAAAAAGGATTGTGCGCAGTATGAAGTCATATTCTGATTACTTGAAAACTGGTTCTGTGTGAAACAATCCCTATTGTTTGTAGTGCTTTCTTATATTTGCAATCCATTTTTAAAATAGCATACTAGTTAACCCTTTAGTAGTGAGCTTGGGTTTGAGAAAACGACCGTTCGACATCTAGGGATGTTATATTTGCATATTTAAAATAATCTTTCAAACAACTTAATGCATCTTCACACGCACCTTCACAAATTTGTCTTAATATAAGAAAATCGATGTCTTTCTCTAAAACACTTTTAAATTTTCGTATTACACACCAATTTGTTTCGCCTTCTACAGCGCATAACTGTGCGTGAACATCATTCACAATTTAAACAGAATCCACTAGCGACATCGAAACATTTTGTAATTTTTCTATTCCCTCCGCTAGTCCGAAGTAATTGTTGTGAATAGTTTGTAAATCTCTTTTACACTGACTATCTTGAAATATTTCCTGGCTTTTCTTGATTCCTGCAACTTCTGCCGTATCGAATTTTAAAACTACCTTCTTTACTTAGATCAAAATATTTGTTGTAGTAAAACGCAGCCTGCAACCATGTTCCCCAACGTGTAACAATCGGCTGTGGTGGTTCAGGTAAGTCAGGACACAGTTTGTGAAATAGTCGGGTACGTTTCGGGGACTATAGAAACATTGCTAGCAATCAATGCATTTACTAGTGGAAAATATGTAGGAATCGTTTGTGCCACGATTTAGAGTATGGATCTTACACGTTACATGTAAGAAGTTACCACCGTGTTCTTTAAGAGATCGGCCCAAAGAACGCATGTTTGCGGCACCATCACTCATAAACATTAAAAGTTGTGTAGTTGAAACTTGCGTGGTTCCATTGTACGTACCATTACATTAACCACAGAATGTTTTTGACGATCTGTTTCGCCCACACGTAACCACAGTTTTTTATCTTTCAATTCCATTTTCATTCTTTTTTCTATATGTTCACGAGCAAATGGCACTACATTTCGTATCAATGTCCGACTAGATAAATTACAGTCCGCATATTTATTCCAGAAGGAGACAAATGCTTCTTTGTCTAGTAAACGAAACGATAGATTACATAAAATAAGAGTAACACATAAATTAAATGTAAATTTTTCTTGGTCTCGTATGCCACTTTTTGCAGAAGAATGCTGTTTGCTTTCGATGTGACATTGGCAATGGCTTCTGGACCAACACATTAAAGGGATTTTGCAAACTAGCCACCAACAATTAAGTCCGGCATGTCCACTATAAAGTTTTTAACTGTTTGCCATTGGTCGTTTTCGCGACGCACTGCGACATTTTTAAAGCAAACATAGGCGTACAATTACGAAATAAGTTACGACAGCCTACATATACACAGAACTACTCGCATACAGCATCTGTTTAGTACTGACGCTGTGAACGCGTGAAATAAATAATCGCCGACTCCGCACCACATATCTACTACACTGACTGTTACCGCTGTGTGCCCAGACTAATTATTACTTCAAAGATTATACAAAAAGTACACTGAAGTGGTAGTAAATTGTGAAATACAATCTAATGCTAAGAGAATTTTGTTAAATGTATTCAAGTAAGTCAAGTAAATATGAAACATGTATTTGCCGAATGAGTAGATCATGCAAAACCATGAGCACTAAAAAACAAATAAAAATATTTCCAGAATAGTAAATAATTCATAAATTAAAAATACTCTTGTAGACAAAGCAGCCGGAACATTAGAAACATGTAACACGATTTCAAAACCAGGCGAGTCTCTACGTTATCTTTAATGGCAGAATTTACGAGCACTTTTGGGGATTTAAACGAATTAAGGATGGGCAACGATGACGCACACATTAAAAATAAATATCCTTGTGCACGTTATATTCCTTTATGCACATTATATTTATTGCAATACCCAGCAGCGCAAGTGCGCGTATTTTTTAATAATCTGTCAACAATTCCTTCCTTTTTTATTGATAACTCATACAAAACTATCTTTTTCTCGGTATAGCGCAGGCGCTTTCACAGCAGTGTTGCCACTATTAGAGCTCCAGCCCTCATATTTACATTGTGTTATTTGGAAACGCAATTAACAAGAATAGATTGCAATCTATAAATTACAATATCCAAATTACGTATGTATGTAAAGTTTATTAGGAAGCTCCGTCAAATAAACAAAATAAAACCACCAAAGATAGACATGAATTTTATACATGTTTTCAAAAATAGAAATATAGACAAGTATAGTCTGTAATAATAATAACGTAAAAAAAAAAGTAGGTACAACCACACTACAATGCGTATACATATATACAAAACTAACGATTATATTTACATTTTCTTTCTTATTCTAAGTTTTGTAATCGATGAGTTTCTACCTTTAACTTAAAACTATTATATACATATTAAAACCTACGTTATGTACTAAAATTACTACTATAAATAACTTTTAACAACTTGATATAATAATACAATAAAAACATTAACTACAAAAAGTTATCAAATCTTGATTTGGCTAAAAAAGATATTAGGTGATATTTATAAAAATGAAGCATTTACTTTAAACTAAAAAGTTTTGCTTCAATTCGTATTCATAATCTTCCACCCGACTCATCTTAAGACCAAGCGCGAAGTCATCGCCGGTAGGGATATAAGCGAACCCGATCACCGATAGAGGCAAAGTATACCGGCATTACCGTTGGTCACTTGCTCCTCCGCCTTCCCGCAAGTGCGCCGTCAATACAGTTGGCCGCTTTCCCGATAAGACGCGTCGACATTATCGTTGATTGTCTTTGATTTTGCGGTATTAACCAAGTTTCCGTTATGCAAAGTATTATAAAATAAAGTTGTTTCAAGGCAATGCGGATAAAAACTGCAAATTTAGTAGTTTTAGATTTTTGCCTAAAAGCAATCGATTCCTGAACTACTGTGCATTGGTGTTTAGAAACAGTATTTACGACTAGTTTCCTTTCAGTCTACTCATGTTTAAAGACGTTTTAAATTGTCGAATGTCAATGATCATTGTACTCTAGCATGAGGTTGCATACAATTTATAACATACGATATAAAATACAGATCTTGCAATAATTGCGTTAATCTTTTAAAATGTCTCTCAGTGTACGGCAGAGCCCCTTCTAAAGTATTACGAAGACCTGTCGATAGCAATTTGCCAGATTGTAATTCGTTTAACAATACATTCAGAACAACCTGAGCCGGTTGGCAGTATTTGCTGTTGGTATTCCAATTGATGGCCACTTTCAATAGCTGTTCTTTTTGATCGATTCCCAATTCTCCAATGGTATCACTTAAACCTGACTCACCTTTGCTGATGATATTTTGAACAATTTTCAAAACATGTAAAGGTTTATCGAGACGCAAAGCAATCTTTAACGCTTTCAAAAATTGGTCGTTTTGTAAGTGATTGTACAATTGTTGTTCCTGTAAAATGTATTCCTCCCGTTCTTTTGATTGTTGCATTATCTTCTCCTGGGTAACGTCCCGCCATTTTATTAATAAGGAATCGGAACCACCCGTAGTAAATTGGTCTTCGTTCTGCTTTACCGCTAGAGCCCAGATTCGACCATCATGTTGGCTTAAAGTTGAAATACACTCGGATGTTTTAACATTGAAGAGCTTTATGAGACCATTTCCATCTGTACTTAGGAATTGCATTCCACTTGTTATAAACTCTATTCTTAAAACGCTACCTTCGTGGCTCTCAAAGGTTTTCAAGCAATTAAGATCTACTATAGACCAGAGTTTTATCGTTGTATCTGCTGACGATGATAAAAGAACCTGTAAAGATACAAGATAAAGCGGATTAGAAATGATTAGCATTCAATTACTAAAAAGAAAATATTACAGTATGTTGAAATATTAACCATAAGTAGTGCAATTGGGTATTGTCAAAATAAATTTTTGGCAGATATCAGCAGTTATAGCTTCCCATTCTTCTACAATTTTCTCTTTTAATATCCCTAGTGTTTTGTGTTTGGCGGTGTTGCGTTTTATAATGGACTGTAGATGTGAAACGAGTAAAAGATCCGGGGGCTATACGGGCTATTCTAAAAGTCGTATCTTATTTTCGTGAAACCTCATTGGCTTTTTCAATTACTGAAGGATCATTTAAAAGGAAATGCCATTAACCAAAACCATTTTTTATGAAAATTACGATTTTATAATGGAAAACCTATAGTCCCCCTTTACTTTGCCCGAATCTGTAAAACTAACAAAGTATCTAATTAAAGAGCCATTAAGCCATTAGTCGAGCTGCTACCCTCATAGAAGAGTGGAGCATTACGAGTTGCTCACTTCCGTAGAGGTCGATATAGCTATTAATTTCGACATTTTCAGTGATTAGATTAGAATATCTTTAATTACATACTATCTTCGTATATATACGACAATTTCAAACACATCTACCAACTTCCACAGAGGTACGCTGATGAACCGTAAGGCGGCGAAACGCGCGTCCGTTCATGGTGGTTGTTGGTAGTTGGTTTCATTATGACTCTAAAATAAATTTTTGGATAGAGCAGATTTTCCGCAAGAGGTCCTCGAAGAAATTCAAAAAAGTGATTCTAGTGAAGATGAAAATATTGATGGAGAGGAACAGCAAATATAGAAGAAAATGCCTTGGAAAAAAGCTGGGAGTATAGCTCTTTCTATCCAGCGTAACTGAACTGCAAAAGGAGGGACTAGAGTGCGCCAGAAACTCAGAATACGAAAGATTTCTATTATTTTGGACATCCGAAATTATTTCAAACATAACAGAACAGACAAATCTCTATGCTAGACGAGATAAAAATAATCTCAAGTTCATGGTAATTGAAGAAGATATTTGCCAATTCCTAGGGTTGGTTTTGATAAGCGGTTACAGCATCACTTTTTGTCAAAATTGGTTTCCTTTATTGGATATGATGCAGAAAAATTAGTCCGATCGCTTGGTGTAAGAATCAGGCAGCTCTTATTGAAAGTACGGGCGCTAGCTATTAATTTGGAGCTGTTTGCCTTTTCGTTTTTTGCAAGAACAATGCAGTTCCCGGAGTTGTCTGGTTCTTGTCCTAAAGTGGTGACATCTGTTGTTCAGTGGAATGGAAACGAATGATGCAAAATACCAGTAAGATATTTTTTGTTAAAGAACTTATACAAGAGATAATTTTAAACTACAAAGATAAATGTGCCCCCTTTTTCAAAAACAATAATATAAACAATAATAACAAAGGTCAAAAATTTCGCGCATACAAAAGCAGTGTTTGTCATATTCCCGAAAAGTATTCGCGAATTTCACAGACTGTGCCCCCGTATACCTGAGCCACCAGAACCTATTCTTACACGTCGGGGAACTTGGCTAAATGCTGCGTTTTATTATCATAAATATTATGAGAATATTAAGAACGTGGTTTTACAATTCGATCAAACGGAAGCTGCCGCTATCAAGAAAAGCCAGTCGAAATTTCAAGATAGTCGGGTTAAAACGGATTTAAGAACTATTCACAATAATTACTTCGGACTAGCGGAGGCAATAGAAAAGTTACAAGATCCTTCGGTGTCGTTAGTGGAATCTTTGCAAATAGTGCAACATGTTCGCGCACAGCTATACGCGATAGAAGACGCAAAAAATGTTTGTGTTCTAGAAAAATATGAAAGTGTTTTAGAGAAAGATTCTGATTTTGGCACATTAAGACACATTTGTGAAGGTGCGTCAACAGAACCGTTAAGTTGTTTCAAAGAATATTTTAATTACGCAAATATAACGTCACTAGATGTAGAACGTTCGTTCTCTGCATATAAATACATTTTTTCTTCGCGCCGCACTCGGTCTATCGAAACAACTGTTGAAACATATCTAATGTTGCAGATATTTAACAGACATTATTCACTTTGCGATTTCACGGAGGACTCTTAAAATTGTAAGTGTTTGAGCACGCATTATTTTATTTTTACACACAATAGCTCTAGCGGAACCCGATGCCTGATCGAAACAACGCCGCTGCCCGTTGGCGCGCGTGGCCAACTCTAGTCATGAAGTTGAAAATATTTTTAGGAGATACATCATTATATATAACATCGCCCACCACGATTTCAAAAATATAGTTTAATTATTTCCGGAGATACTTTTAGTAGGCCACCATCGTGAATGACTCTGTATAATTATTCTATATAAAAATCCCCAGCAAAATACATACCTGATCAACAGGTGAAAACTTAACACACCAAACTCCTCGTTTATGACCTCTTAAAACTCCCAAGAACTCTAAATTTTCACTCCACAGCTTCAGCGTTTTATCTTGGGATCCTGTAGCAATCATTTTATTATTCGGCGAAACTGTCACCGAATTTATATCTTTTTCATGAGCCACTTGCGTATGGGAACAATACAAATTGGTATCAGCATCTAATTTATTAGGTACTTCCCATATCTTTACGCAGGTATCTTGAGATACGGATACTAGAAAATTTGAATTACCGAAAGCTACAGATCCCACTGATCCTGTATGTCTTAAACCTACACCAACACAATCCATAGTATCATCGTTCATTTGCCATAATCGAACTGAATTGTCCTTACTAGACGATGCCATCAATGTAGGTTTGCTAATACATTTGCTCAAAGCCAAAACTAAATCTGTATGACCTTTGAGGAATGTGCAGCTCATTGTAGAATCTTTGTATAATTTAATATCGGTGGAGTTGGTAGCAATTGCTAGATGAGAATCTTCTTTACCAACGTAGATTGCATCTAAAATTTCATCGGAGAAACCAACAAACTGTTTTCTACATGTGAAAGTTTTTAAGTCGTACATGATTATGGTGTGTTCTTGACTAATGACCATGAATGTTTTTAATTCCGTGTCGAATAATAAGTTAACAATTGAAAATTCATTGATTAAGGAATTTGGTTGTTGTACGTAAATTTCTTTGCAATTAACAATATCCCAGATGCGAATTACTCCTTTATTACCACCGGTTGCAATGCAAATACCATCACTTTGATTAATAGAAATATTATGAGGTAATTTGAATTTTCTAGGTAAAGAAACTATTGATTCTACGACTTCATATACAGGAATAGTTTTTAAAGCCGAGTCACTATCGATCTTCCACAATATTAAAACTTTATCTCTCCCTGCTGTAATAAAATGTTTGTAATCACTGTGAAAGCATAAGGATGTAACTTTGCTGTAGTGACCAGTGAAAACTTTACGCAACTTTCCTTTACTTGTATCCCACATATTAATTTTACCATCATCTCCAGATCCAAATATCCAATCTTCAGTTGGATGAAATTCAACTACGCTCACTACACCACTCGCACCTTTTAAACATAGTATACACGTTTGATGCTCTAAATCCCATAATCGTACTGCGCTGTCTGAGCCTCCGCTGGCTAAATATTGATTTTGAAATGTTAATTTCGCAATTGGTCCTTTGTGAATATATTTCCATTGCTTCATTAATTGTCCGTCTAAATTCCATAGTTTTAGTAGACCACTCTTATGGGATGTTATTATATTATTGTTGCTTTTAGTGAAAGTTTGGATACTATCAACATTTTCTCCATCGTCATTTTCAGTACAGAGTTTTGCGACTATTTGACCTGTATTGATGTCGAGGCAATTGATTGTTGAAGATGTTTGACAAAAGAGTTTTTCTTTTGACCATTCAATATTGCCACCAGTATAAAATGCACCATACTTTGATTCAATATCAAAGCTGAAAAAAGAAATAAAGAGAATGGATAAATAGAATCAGTGAAATTAAAACAAGGATATACTGAGAAAAACAATGTTCGACCAATAGTTCCAAGACAAGAAAATACTACAAAAAATATTATTTTAATAAGTTGTAGAACATTTTATCAATAACACCTATGTATATTCGTGAATAATATACAACTATACCATGTGTCTTTCTGTATTCTGTATTACACGTAATATGGATAAAGTGAATAAGCCTATGTGTGAGATTTTTTATTATTTGACTTTCATTAGGGAAATATGATATAATAAAGTTATTTGATGGAGAGTGTCTTTCATTTCAAATTAAGAAGCAAACAGGTTAGAATACGTACCATTGCTTAAATTTCAATCCACTTGTCATTTTGATTTTTTATTAATATTAAAAACAACGTTGAAACATGAAGAATAAGCACGTTGTATAGTAAGGTCAGAAATGAAACATAAATATATTAAATGGTATAATAATACAATATTATAACCTATAACCATTAAAACGTGATTACCACGTGGGATCAATGCGGTGGAAATTCCTACTTTACCAACCAATGTCGTAATGCACAGTGCTAAGTGATTGGTTGTGAAACTAAGGGTTAGGTTTCTATCTTTTGCTTTGATTTTAGCCAACAGATGGCGCCAGTTACGTTTTTCTCTAAATTACACCCTAATTATTTAAATAATTACCTTTTCGAACTATAATTGTAATCAATTTTAGTTTACATCTACGTACACTTACGTATATCTATCATATCATTTTTGTTTATACCTATTTACAAACAATCAATGAAAATATGAACATTTATAATGCTCCTAAATATACAGCGTGTCCAACTAGTGTATGAATAATTCCTTTCCCGACCAATTTCGTGGTCTTTTCATTAAAAATTATTCGAAGATAATTCCAGCACAACATAAAAGTATATTTCAGTATACAGAGTGTTTAGTTTCTGACGTACGTGGTACAAGTTTGCTTTTTAAGGGAAATATCTATTATACGAGATAGATACAAAAATACAATAATAACTAATACTTTTGATAAAAGCAGCAACGACAACAGAAAATGCTACTTATCAACAAGGTACATCGGCGTTGGCCTTAAGTCCACCTATAGTTTCCTGTACCTATAGGCGGAGTTCATCGCCGAAGCAGTATATGCTCCACTTTCACTAAATTGATCGCTCTCATAACTACTGCATACTTTGAAGATTTCATCTCCAATGTTATAGTAGAAACTTTGTCGGAGTAAAGCTGGGTTCACATCACAGCTGTGTCGCTGTACCGCGGTGTTGCGGCGTGCAAACTATTGGCTGATTCAAAGAAAGTTACACTGGCGCCATAGGAAATTTACGACGCTAAAAGTTGGTTCAACTTTAACTTTTAGCGGTGGCATAGCGCGTTTTTCTCAGTGCGTCCTTGTCCAACTTGTGGTTTATCCTTTTCTATTGAGAACTGAGCGGGAAACATCTTTGACAAAATGTGGTGAATTGTTCGAGTACTTGTATATAATATGAAAGGAAAAGATCATTTACATCGACATAAAATGGTAATACCTATTATACTTTTTTAGCAAATATAACGCTAAAAGTCTTCGTCGTCTGTGGTGGTACATACTTATTGTGTATTCGTTATCGTATTCTGTACCCATATTGTTAATAGTGTGAAAATCGCAAAAACCTGACCTTTGTACAACTAATACAAATACCATCAACAGCCGTTGCTCACCAAAACAAGATTTTAACATGACATGACATATCGTGCATGCTTGAACTCCTATTAAAATACGCGCTTTTCTTTTAGCTGTGAAACATCGGTGATGTGAACGGCGGTTGGCGTCGTTTTCAAATTTTTGACGCACCGCAACCCGGTACAGCGACACAGCTGTGATGCGAACCCAGCGGGGTGAACATTTTCTTTTGTAAACGGGAACAGATGTGCATGCCTTTATATCATCAGGTACAGAAGGTGTACAAGAGTCATTTGATAAGTGAAGCATCTTTAGAATTCAAGTATATGTATTGGTGCAATTAAAGTACTCTTAAACCAAATATTGATATTGTGCACCTCTGCTCCGAGCTTGCATTTTGTTGTAAGGATATCGAGGGCTGAGAACCATAGGGTTCCAAGCAACATTCATAAAATTTTTCAGCAAATGAATTTTAAGCTTTGATATTAAATAAATTTATTTTGTTAAAAGTTATATTTCTTAAATGCATTTTACATTTTCGGTTAGGTATCTGAGAACACAAAACCCCCTAAAACAATGTCCTATTTAAATCATAAATGCCAATTTTATAGATTTTTTGAAGCATTGTAACTGTACTTGAAACCCTGCGGCTCTGCACTTGGAACCTTATGGAATTATATTATACTATTACAGTATAAAAATATTTTTCATGTTTTGTTTTTTACAAACAAGCTATTTCTTCAACTAGTTTTAAGTCAATGAAAACAGTAATTTATATTTCAAAAACAATTTTATTTATAAACTTGGCTAAGAACAAACCAATTCTTTAATTCAGAAATTAAACATTAATTTAGTTCAAAAACTCAAATAAAAACAACAACAAACTTAAAGTAGGAAACTTATTTTTTAAATTCAGAAATTAAGCATTTCATATATTGCTGATCCTCGAGAGGCATCCATCTGTAGGAACATTCTACGTGCTCAATTTTCTTCTTAGTAAACGATTTATTTTTCAAATTATGGGCCGGGGCTATTACAAGTTTGGCACTGGATGAATTATTTTGGGCAGCTTGATATTGTTTGCCTCTACTGGTAGGCTTGGTGTTAACGTTAACTGCGGAAAACTCAGTACTGTGATTATTTATTTTATATTCTACTTTAAATTGTTGTCCTTGTAGAAAACGCAGCTAACACACTTTTGTGTAGGGTATTTTGTCATATTTATATAGTGAAGCAGTTTGTTTGAAGTTTTTAAAATCAGTTTGCTTCATGTTCAAAATGCAGAATGGTTTCCTCCTGTCAATTCTTAGTAGCAGTCTCATAAGAGACAACGGAGACCAAACGTCTGTAACCTTCATAGCCTTTTCGATACGAGAATGGATGTTATCTACAACCTGTATGCACGAATGTCCAGGTATAGAGTATTTCATTGTTACCATTTGTATATTAAGGTGTCTATTTAAGAAGTCAGCGATTGCAACTGAAATAAGGGAGTTCCTATTCTGTGGAACGCAACTATCGCTCCAAGTTATTATCTCATTTATTTCGGGATGTTTGGAAGCAATTCTGTCTAAAATTTGTATTAAAGCACTAGACAAATCATTTCCTGATTGTCCACACATTGTTTCAGGCCATACTGCGCAATAAACTTCCTTTCCAATTGAGTTGTGGGCCGTTAAATTATAAACATTTAATTTTTGTTTATAAAATAAAACTGACACGTCGCATTTAGGCAGATCAAATTACGATTTCCAAGTCAAAACAAATGATAGCACAGCCAGATCTTTGGTTTTTAATGTCATTTTCACGCTCTTGACGCATTATTATTTTCTTTGAAATGTGAGACTGGTATGCTACTTCCATTTCTTCTCCTAATCTCTTCTCCTTTTTAGCTAATCTATATTCTTCACAGACATCACATCTATCCGTTTTTGGTTGAAGAAACTCCAAATTAAACTCAAAATTAAAGATATGCCTATACAAAGACAATTTTTGAGGGGTATTTGTTGTTTGTTACACGTCTCTATATATAAATCATACATTTTTTGAACATTAAGTGAGGCTTCAAGATATTTCTTTTTGGAATCTTTTCTGCAATAGTGAGCTTCACACAAGGAAAAGACTGTATATGCTGCCTTATTATGTCTTTATCTTTATTTAAAATACGGTCCTTTGTACATTTGCCTCTTGTATCAGGTTGAGGGGTCCCTGAATCACTTTTTTTTATATGTACATTATAAATTGGTTTTTGACTAATGCACAGAGTATTTAGAAAAAATGCTTTACACACGCAAAATTTTTTATTTTCTTTTTCAAGGTAGTACTCAAACGAAAATGACTTATAACTAGATTCAGTACTTCGTTTTCTCTTAATAAGAACTCTCTTTATCATGTTTAATATAAAGCCATACTTTCCATTTTGATCTAGGGTGTAAAAGCTATTCTTTATATCTAACCGTATTTCATCATTAAAGTTTTCTTTGCAATGGAAACGACATTGGATGCAATCTTTACTTACATCGATTAGCTTAGCAAGAACAGTTATTCCCTTGGCATTAACATATTGTTTTCCTCTGGTAATTTTCTTTTCTTTGCATTTTTTTCCACGTTTCGGGGTTTCTTTTGCGCTTTCTAGTCCTCATTACCTGTTTCATGGGTGTTTTTTCAGACTCTGATTCGACACTTGACGAGTCACTGTATTCCACTATACGATACGTCCTATTCCTATAACAATAAGAAAATTTATAATTATTATCAATTAAGAATAATTGTTCAGGCCCTCAATGCCAAGTTTTATCATATTTTTATAGAAATAACTTACGCTTTTAGATCACTGTTACTATTATTCTGATTTGGTTCCCTTAATATTCCTTCATTTCTTCTCGCCACAGCTTTGGATGATTCTCCAATTTCAGAATATAATCTAAAAAAATAAATATTTAAATAACTTAAAACATTTTTATTGGTAGTTTCTACGTCGAAATCACTTGAAACATAGAAATATAGTACACGCCTGCAGAAGTTAGGTTATGTTTTGAGTTAAATATAATTTAAACACTTTTAATTAATTACTTAAACTTACCTTTTATGTGTATGGGTACTTTCTGGGACATATTCTGAGCCGGAGCTACAGAAATCTTCCCAGGATTCTTTTTCAGAAACAGAGGACATCACAATAAGGCACTTGAAACCTTATGGTTCCAACCTTAAAAGATCTCATGTACTTGAAACTATATTTCCTTACTGATCGTGGAACCATCTTTCGATATATGAATAATGCTTTTAAACCAGCTGATGCAGCATGTTTAATAGAACAGGTTTCCACAAAACACAAATTTTGTACAAATTGTCGCTTGGAACCTTATGGTTTTCAGGCCTCGATATGCTAGTTGGTGACAATGCAACCGAGTGGTATATATATTGAAAAATAAAAATTGTTTTATTTTACAGGTTTATTTTTTCTATATCAAGCTGAGAATTTATGCCACCTACTTCGTAAGTTTATTAGAACGGGTAAAAATAATTTTCAAAACTTCATTGAATAATGTATTGATTTATTACTTGTATAACTACAAACGAAACAACAGAAAATGCAAATACATAGTATGAAACAGAAAATAAACGTAAAAACATTTCGTTTATGAGAACTTTAAGAAATAGTTGTTAAAAAATTAATTAAAAAAAGTAGCTGCTTATCTGATGAATGCCGAAAAAAAATTATTGCCATCCAATAAGGAAAAAAATATTTGCTGAAAACAATGAAAATACTAAAGTAACAAATGACATTCAAAAAAAATAACTTACCAAACGAAACTAGAAAAAGGATCTAAGTAAGTTTGGATGAATCTGACATCATGGGAGGCCATTTTGGAGATCCTTTCTTGAACATTAGCAAACACTAATTTTTGTTGATCAAAACTTATTAAGGCGAAAGCGTATATTCTAGGATATCAATGTATACGATTTATTAGTGCATCCTAGTGTATTTAATAATACACGATAATTGAGGAATGCATTTCGTAAGACTCTATAGGACTTACGGCAAGATATGGTTCGATTTGCATCTTCTTCTAGCATGCTGACCCGATACAAATCGGAACTCCGCCGTACCTATGTACTTGATTCGGGATTATTAAAAGAATGTAAGTTAATACTCATTTGTATTTGTTATCGAAAAATCTTATTAAAGCCATTCTTATTTAAAACTACACCAAGCTTAAAGTTAATTTTTAAGTATTCAGTCTTTGAAAACTGTGTAAATTTAAGATACAAAGTGTCCGTCATTGCGAAAGGTAAATCTGAGATTGGAACAATATCATTTATTGGAATTAGATCGTCTTTCCTCTTTCCCCAAAAGTCTATTGAAGAAACCTTTACTGTGGTTCCATCCTCACTTAAGTAAACAATACCAATTAACTTTGTACTCAAAATGCCGAGACTGTAAAGCGGTATCATACCCGACAAACCTAAGACAAAAAAAAATTAAAATTGTTAATGCATATTTTCTAATAGTCAAAATACAATTTTCTATTAACACACATTTAATTATAATATGCACAACTGGTTTATTATCTGCAGAAGTATACAGGTGTTCCACTTAGGAAAATACAAATATCAATCATACTTGACAAAGATTGATATCAATTCACAAGCTAAACGTACACGCCGTATATTTCTACAGCAAATCCAAAGTGAATAAATATAGTGTATATTGCTAATAAAATTATAAGAAATGCACCTACCTAAGACTAATGTACTCAATACCGCCTCTTTGCCAACAAGACCCATTCCATTAAAAGTTAAAACCACCGGAATTGCTGTTAGTGTAATTGCTGTTTGATATAATTTTAATCTATTTAGAACACTAAGAACTCTAATGTAAGGAAATTGGTAGACTGGAATAAATTGAACGTTATTCTTGGCCAGTGATTCGTTATTTGCCGCACTCTTCTTGGAACACAATAAGCGTATGTTCTTATATTGGTAATACATTTGGGGTCTCAATAACTTAAGTAACATTCTATCTGCTTAATTGAATTCTACGTTCAAGTGTGAATAATTTCTGGGAGTAATGTCAATTCTTTCCTTGCTACAAAGCGTAAGATTCTATGTTATTATTCAATCAAACATGCAAATAATGAAACTTAAATGTATACATCAATACCAAGCTATGCTCAATATATTGGATGGCTCTCTACAATTGAACAATACTTTATGAACACGGTAAGTATTCTGTCCAAAAATGTTTAATCGGATAAATTCATACAAATATCTACTGTGATTTCACTATATATCATAATTAATGTATAATTCAGCAAAACATAACCTTTTCACTAGGCAAAGGAATCACATAACCATGCAACTACGATGACAGATAAGAAAATAAGAAAATCACCAAAATGCAGAGTGCCCAACCTAACGGAATTACTAGTAATCATACGTCATTTATGGCGTGATTCATAGATCGACCTTGAGTGTGCGGGGACTCTTATTGCGCGGCCAAGGAACTTGCTTTGTTTTATAGTACCCACTTCGTCAATAAGTTTGTACCATTGCTTTCATCAAAATCTGGGACAACTCTTATGAGCTCATTTTGACGTTTTTTGAGTGTTGTAACAATGTAAAAATGACAATATTTTGCATTTAATCTAAAAGTTATACGTTATATTAATTTATTTTAAAAACTGTTTGCTTTTTTCAAAAAATATAGTTAAAAGATTGTTTTTGTACTTCAATAATTAAGTACCGTACAACACTTACGATCGATTTATCGATTTATGATTGACACTGAGTGACAATTTGACGTTAAATTATTTAATTGTCATATTTTTCAAGACATGTTTAAAATTGATAATGTAATAATAGCATCCCTTGTCCTAGAATTTTATGAGAGCAATGGTACAAACACTGATACAGTTATCTTGAGGGTAATCCCCACGTCGCTTAACCATTGAGTCGTCACGTTGGATAACTCGATATTTACCACTTGTGCTATTCCATGACAGGTGGCGACTCAAGACTCAAGGGCTAAGTAAAGGAAATGAGATTTCGTGAGAAATTAGTTTTTATACTCAAATAGTGGTCAATTCATATTTTATGCAATGACAAAAATATGGAATTACATAAAAGTAATAATTTAAGGTATTAAAGTGAAAACATAATAAATTATAACAGAAACCATATCAACAATATCATGAGCAACTTCTGTAAATGCTTCAAAAAATTAATATTATTTTATTCTAATCCGGAATAATACGGTTATGTATCAGCGCCATCTTTTGATGTACATGTGCATTACTTGAGTATTAAAATTCGATAGGAGCTCTATAATTTCCCGCTACTTTGCACCCATACTACAGAAAACTGTAATTTAGTATATTCATTGTAGACAGAAGAAAGCTCGTCCAGAACAACAAACGGTGTACAACTTTCAAATGTATCCTATTGTTACTATTCAGTTCTCGATTTTGTAAATGTTAGCTTTGTTCCAACACTCTCAGAAAACCGTAAATTTACTGTCCAGTACATGCGCAAGATAAAAAAATAAGAAGTAGTTCTTAGAACATCCATAGGTGGCGCTCGGGATCTTAAACTGTAAGATTATTCAACAATACTAATGGGAATGATAAGCAAACATAATTAATTTAATAAAAAATTAAAATATATGTGTTAATATATATGGTTAATAAAAGTTTTAGGTGTTAGGGTAACTTTTGTAAATTCGTGGGAATATACATGCTGTTCTATTTAAAATAAGCAAGTTATCGAATGTTGTCCAGTTTGAAATTTATTTAGAAGATCCTGTATAACAGCGGGCTATTTCATTATGATGGTGACGTATTACGTGCTCTGTACTAGTTTTCTACCATAGCATTCACTCGTTCGTCTATTTGAGGACTTATTCTGATATATGGCTTTAAATATGAGAAAAATGCGCGAATTCGCTATTGTATTATGGTGATTTAGCGAAATGGTAAATAAGTCATAAAGTTATTTGAATTGCTAATAAAAGCGGATTTCCATTAAGATATCTTTCTATGTATATATAACCACCAACAACATTTTTGTTTATAAGATAAGATAATAGAGAGTAGTTTGGAAAATTGAGACTCTGATAGCTTAAGTCTATGAAGCATCTAATTTACTGCACTACTTTTTGTAAAAGTGATGAAATTCTTTTGCATATACCTAATTGATTGATTGAGATTGAAACCTCTTATGGTGAAGATGATTTCAAGGTGGAGAATCTAAAAAAACAGGATGCACTATGTAAGACGTATGTATTATATAAAAACAAGAATTTGTACAAGTTACAGCTTTAAATAACAGGAAATAAGCAATGAACAATCTCGTATAACATCTTGTATTATAATCTAACACTACAGTCATTACACCAAAACTTTTTTTATATTTTCTAGAGTCATTTAAAGTGTTAGCATCAGTAAAAGATGACTTTAAAGCAACAAAGCAACCAACCAAATACGCCAGATACTGCAGTGAGTTTTAATACATATCTATTTGATTCTACAGCGCGCCTAAAAAGTCTGGAAATACCAAAATAAAAATGCAATGCAATGGCCTTGAAAACGTGTTTTTTTTTTAATGGTATTGTAGCATTATTACTTCATTTCTGGATAGACCCTGTAATTTTCTAAATTACATTTTCTCGTACCAGTTTCACCCATTGGGACAGAAATCATTATATTTTTACTTGTGTCTTTCCGAACTTTTTGAACGCACTGTATATTAAATTCTTTCATGGTAACTATTCAACCATATATGCATATTTTAGAACAATCACGAAATTAAAGGAAAACAAAAATGGAGTGGCAGCATGCAATTTCTTATGTCATGTATTGCAATGTCCGTTGGTCTTGGAAACATTTGGAGGTTTCCATTTGTTGCTTACCAAAATGGCGGCGGTGCTTTTCTCATTCCGTACGCCATAATACTGATCCTAGTAGGAAGACCGATTTATTATTTGGAGATGTGCGTAGGTCAGTTTACAAGCAAGGGCAATGTCAAAGCCTTTGAAGCACTTGCCACCGCTTTCAAAGGTACGACAATTAATTTATCACTTATATATGAAGCGAGGTAATGTCTTTGCGGGGCACAGACGTGCGCTTCCTTCAGTAAGTGCAACACCAAAAATAAGTAATAAATTGAATAATAATAACAGAACGAATCATGAATTATAATATCTGAAAAATTGTGAAACATTCACCCTTTTAAGCATCGTTATGAAGTAGGTTGGCGGGCTGCATTGGAGTTATAGAACATTAAAAGTAGAAGCACTATTATCACCCACTGTCGTAAAAAGTTGACAGCATTAGATATGTTCCCACAGTTGTCTCGTTGAACGACGTTCGCTGTGGTGAAAAAATATGTTTATATTTTGAAAAAGATCCTTCGACATCTACGGATGTAATACATGCATGATTAAAACAGTCTTTGGAATGAATGGATTAGTCGATGCATCTTCGTAAATTTGTTTTAATGTGATAAAATCGGAATCTCTCTTTAACACACTTTCGAACTTTTCTAAAAGTGCGTAGCAGTGTATGTACTTCGTCCATTATTTGCAGTGACTCCACTAACGACAACGCTCTATTTTATAATTGTTCTATTGCGTCATATAATCCTTTGTAGTTGTTACGAATAGTTTGTAACTCTGTTTCAACGGAAATATCTTGAAATTTTGTCTGGCTCTCTTTAATAGCTGCAGATTCGGAAGCATTATTGAGTGTAGAATAATAGCTTCTACTTGTTTGAAATATTCAGCATAACAAAGAGCTGCCTACAATCATGTTCCTCAACGTGTAAGAATCGGTTGTGGTTGTTCACGAATACCAGGACACTGCGTGAAATGATCGAAGACGTTTTGGAGATTTGAGAAACACCTTTTTTGTACTTGCTATTAATGCATCTACCTCGAATAGTTTCTGCCACAAGATGTGAAGCATGCATTTTAGACGTCCCATGTAAGCACTTGTAACCGTGTTCAAGAAGAGAACGGCCTACCGAACGCATTGTTGTGGCAGCATCGCCCATAAACAGTGCCGGTTTATGAGGGACTTGTGTCTGCCAGCAAAGGATCGTGTTTTTGCTTTGTTCCCATTACACATTTTAAATTAATAATTATATATTTACAACGAATAACACGTAACACTAAACTCAACGCTCTTGTTTTCTAAACTGAACGAAAAATAAACAAGCGGACGCTGACAAAGCGAGAATCGATTTTTGTACACAGTTCGTTATTCCGGTGAAACGTCTATGTAAGGATAAGGCAAAACATTTATGGTGAAAGAACTGGTTTCAAGTAAAAATTTAGTATTTATTTATTTAAGATAATATAATAGTGTCTTAAGTCTTTCAGAGAAAAAATCGCAAACAAAGAAAAAATAGTGGGATCTTAAAATTGTGAAAAAGAAAATACATTTATAAATCAAAAGTAACAAAAATTGAGTGCAAAAAAGTACAAATTTATTAGAACTAAAGATTGGTTATATCGCTCTTGCAATTTTAACATTTTAAACATTCTTTAAAATTATTAATATCTTTGGAAATATTAAAAAAATTGCCAAAACGAATAATGTCCTCTACTCATGGACATACATTAGAAAATGGAAAAAGGAAACCTTCTGGTCGTCCTGTTTTGAGGATTCTGGGTAACCTACCTCAAAAATGATACATTCCAACAGATGAAATTTCCAATTTTGTAGTTTCAATTTTGTTAATTGTACGTTGAAACATAATATAATTCTTTTGCAATATTTAGTCAAAATATTATTAAAATTATTAGTGAAATAAGTGAAATTTTGATCTTCTCGATTATTGTTTTAAATAAGATATTGTGGAAAATTACCAGGGAAGAGTTGCAGTTTATTAAACCTCTAGTCTGAAAAAATATTATTGCATAAAGTAATTTAATAGTGATAATGTTTTATGGCTTAAGTAAATATTACCTTTTATAGATTTATTGCGCATTTATTAATAGTAATAAAACAATATGCACAGTACAATAAATTAAAATTTTCTCTCAAAAATACTTTTTCTCAAAAATTGAATTTTGCAGTTACATTATTGTCGGCGTATTATTGCCAGCTGTACAGGTAATTCATGACAAAGGCTATTAGACATATCTCTGAAACTAACAAAAGTATTTTTTTAAGAATTTGCTTGGCGATATTATAGATAGAAATCTATTTTTTGCAAATATATTCAATTTCATGGCAATTTTGGCAAAATAGGAAACCGATATTAGATTTCTTATTTAAAACATAATAGTAATTTTCTTTTCCTTTTTCCTAGCGATGATCACATCGTTTTAATCCGTCCAAATAGTAGTTGGCATCTTGTTCTGCAAAATAGGCGTTTATGAATGTTTCATTCGATGAAAATCGCTGTCTTTCTAGCAACACTTTAAGCGTAAGAAACAGCAAAATGTCGTTGGGGGCCAGATCTCGTAAATGGGACAGGTGGGTCTATAAATTCGTGCATTTTTGCCATGGCGACCACTGAAGTGTGAGACCTTGGTGGAACAAAGCTTTCTTTTTCTTCAAATGCCGCTATTTCTTCGCAATTACTGCTTTCAGCTTGTCAAGGAATGATGCGAGTATGCCCTCGTTAAATTCTTTTCAACTATATGATTATCTCAAAAGACGGTCGTCATCACTTTGCCGGCCGGTGCAACAGTCTTTGCCTTTTTCGGAGCCGATTCATCCTTCACAGTCTTTTTAAAGTATGCGCAATTATATTACCAGCATATTTTTGATGAATAACGCCATCTTCATATTCAGGCTTGAAACTTTTCAGACTACTCTCCATAGTTACTCTCGTTTTTAACGAACAAGGTTTGTGTTTGGCAAAATTGACGATTAAAACGAAGTTGAGGAGAAGAGAAAAAAAAATTAGAATGAAAAATTATGTCTCTGCGTTTTATTGATTGGGTAATCTGCTAGTAAATAAAAAGCACCCAATGTTTATTCTAAATTTTGCTTGCCCTATTACTTACGTTGCGAGTAATTGGTTGTTTTAATTCTTGTTGGTGGACCAAACATCTGTCCAATAAAGTAAAAAAGATAATTGGACAGTCTTTGGTAGAGTTTGTTCTGTGCTATGGCTGCGAGGTGTGGACGCCGACAGCGGAGATGAGACGGAGACTTACAGCAGTGAAGATGGACTACTTAAGAAGGAGCGTTAGAATATCTTGAAACGATGATATAAGAAGTAGAATGGATGCTCAGGAGACTGTAGTGGATCGAAATGAGAGAAGAGGTCTTAAGTGATTCGGCCATTTACTCAGAATGCCTGAAGACCGCTGGCCAAAGGCACTATTTCAATGGAGACCACCGCATAGGAGAAAAAGAGGAAGACCGCGACGCTCTTGGAATGAGGGAATGAGAAAGACTATGATGGAGAGAGGACTCGAAGAAGAAGATATTCAGGGAAGCTTGGAAAAGGGACACGGGAAGATGTCTCTTAGCTGTAATTTGACAGATTTTGTGGAATGCACCATGAATCTTTCAAAATCCGCGTTTCTTATACTTTTCTAAAGTTATTTTTTGTGAGTCTGATATCAATTTTGTAGATAGCGTGGTTACACCAAATTTTATAGGTAACAATAGGATTACATATTTAATCGAAAATGTTGATAGATTACTTTCAAAATTTCAAAACCATTTTCTAGTAAGTGTTCGGAACAAATGTGGCTTGTTCTGAATTAAACTAATTTTTTTTGGGGTACTATGTGTGTCATTTTTGAAATGATATGTTAGTCCAGGTTGTTGATTAGTGTGGTTATAAATAGCAACTGCATATCGTCTACTGGGCGTTGCTTTCAAGATAGTAATACTTATTTTATTTATTTTAAAGTTTTGAAAGAAACATACATTCAAATGTGGTCTACAGACTACGATATATGGTACTTTCTGTTGTTAAATTCTACTAGCATAATAATTTCATTCAGCATGCAGGATGTAATAAAAATTCTTAGCAAAAGGTTTCTTAATAGTAAAAACTAAATGGTCTTGCTTGTTTTAGGAGTTGGTTATTGTCAAACTTTAGGAGCAATATACATCGCAACTTATTACTGTTCGTTGTTGGCAATTACTGTGTCTTATTTCGTGAACTCTTTCTCAAACAAACTGCCATGGTCTTATTGTAAATCCGAATGGGAAGAACTAAACAACATCAATAATATCACATGTGTTCCGTCAGCGGCAACACAAACTGCTGGAAATAATTCCATCAGTTCTTCTGAATTATACTTCAGGTAAGTGTTGTTTTTTTTTTTTTTTAGAAAGACTAAGCAAATTGGTTGGATTTCAAAAAGGAAAAGTAGTAATAAGGATAAATCGTAAAGAAAAAGTATTTAAATAAGGCATATATTTGTTCATGCAATTGTTCTCCACCTGCCTTTAACATTTCTGCTGTTACTTCTGTCTCTCGGACTTTAGTTATTTTTAAACTTTTTAATCATGCTTATTATCTCTTCCTTCGTGGGTGCTTCTACTATTAGTTCGTTCCCTTCCATATCCTGTGGTGTATCCTGTTCTTCTTCTCCAGTGTCACTTAGCAACTCTTGAAAGTAGTTTTTTCATCTTTCCAGAACTTTGGATGATTCGCTTAATAGTGTTCCTTCTTCATTTTGGATATATACACTTCGATTCTGGTATCCCTTTTCTTTTCTTTTGACTTCTTGGTAAAAGGGGCCCGGCCCAATTATAACTAAAAATATTTTGTGAGTTGTTTGGAAATATTTTTGAGAGGTCATTGACCAGTTGCCCTAATAGATAAGCAGCCGCTGTTTACGGGTACTCCTACACGGGCAATTTTTACAGCAATTAATTGTCCAGCTATAGTTGCTAGACATAGTAAAGCGATTAATGGAGCAGTGTCATATAAATTACAGTGATTATTTCGAAAATGTATTTGCGTGTTGTTCCACGTTGTTACACATTACTTCCATCGCCGACTACAAGGAGCCATATATCCACTGATTTGGAAATTTCGTGGCAATATTTGTTTCTACCGCGTTTACTTTTTATCTACATCTCACTTTACTGTGGCGTTATTCAAAATATCATCTTCGTGGAATAACGAAAGATTATCGATTTCATCGATGCTGTTCACTTGCGGAGGTGCTTATGGGACAACAGGAGCTGGGAATATGAAAATAGAACAAAGAATTAAACAAAATATCAAGTACTTAATTCATTGCACAATGTCGAAATTTCCTGCCGTCCACATAAATAAGATGGCATCCATGTTTGCCTATTTCTTTCCTTTTTTCGTTGAATTTTGAAATGTTTTATAATAAAAGCATTATCTAGCACTATATATACAATGGAGCAATAGTTGTTCTGTATGTACTATTGCTCTGTTTTGATAAATATTGTCGTGACGTCAAAATCGCCAGTAATTATCGTCAATTCAGCAATTTTGATTGCTCGCGTAAAAGCATATTTTAGCTATATTAGTGAGTTGAGTACTTTAACTAATTTTTATTCAGTTTCGCGAACAGTCCTTCATACATATTAATTCCGATTGTTATTAAATTCTTTAAAATTTTCTTCTTATATTACGTAGTGCATATTGAAACAAGATATTATTTCTAGGAGGGAAGTATTAAAAGAGAAAGAAACAATCAATGATGGAATAGGATATCCCGATTGGAAACTGGCGCTGTATCTTGCGTTTGCGTGGCTAATTTCATTTATCATTATGAGAAGAGGTATTCAATCTTCTGGTAGAGCGTCCTATTTTTTAGCTCTGTTTCCCTATGTCATACTTTGCACCCTACTAATTAAGGCGGCTACGTTAGAGGGTGCAACTAGCGGCATGTTTTATTTTGTAAATCCTAATTGGACAAAGGTTGCGGAACCTCAGGTAAGTAGTAATTTTAAAAATTTCCGCAAGAAATAGCCAGGGCTATTGGTTTTCAAAATAGTTTTGGCACGGATTTTAAAGTTTTTTATATGTTTAACGAAGCTCTCGAGATGTATTGGCTTTTTAAACGCTCACTATAAACAAACTACTCGGCCGTCAAATGTAAAATTTTACAAAAACATAAGAAGCTATCCTCATACTGTACATGTACAGGGCGTTCTATTAATCGTAATAAAGTAGGTGCCTTACTTATCGATCACCTTCAATAAATGTTAAGATTTTTTGAAGATTCTTTAAATATATTATTATTATAATGACTATTATATCATCAGAAAATTTCACTTTCTTACTATTTATACAATAGGAGTAATTTTACGATTCCAGATGTTTAGAACACTCTGTGTAATAACATGTAATATTTTCAGGTCTGGTTTTCTGCAGCTACTCAATGTTTCTTCTCCTTAAACGTAGGTTTTGGTAATATAATTTCTTATGCATCTTACAACAGTTTTACACATAATATATTCAGGTTTGCATGCACTATTATAGTATTTCTGTAAATGTTTAGAAAATAATGTAGCTGTCAGTGGCGGATTAAGAGCCTTCTGGACCCCTAGGCACAAGTAATAACAGCCCCCTCCCCTCTATCTATTATTGCAAATTGTAAAATAAGCAATTTCAAAAATGTGTAAACAAGTAGGTAAAATGAAAATTTTAAACATATATTTGCAAATAATGTTTAATAATATAACAGTAAACAAAAAAATTTATTTTCAATAAAAATATTTAAACAACATTTTATATTGCGCTTAAACATTGATTTTGAAATAAATCTTTGCGTTGATCCGCTAACTTGTAAAGTAGCTTTAATCATTTCCTTATCTTCAAAATCAATGTTTTGTTCAAAATTATCTTTTTCGATCACATATCGCAAAACTTCTTCAGACTTACTCCATTCAGCAGAATCATTACTAAATACATATTTCGTATTTACTGTAGCATGTTGTTGGTTCTTGTTTATCGCTGCCAGAATCATTAGATATGGGTCCATGTCGACATGAATCAATTTCAGTGACATCATCTTCGTGTTCGGTTGGTGACCCCGTTGTGTTTTCTTTTTCAAAAAATCCCAATAAAGACGTCTGTCCTTTAGCAGATTCTTTCATTTTTTTTTCGTGCAATTTTCTTTTATCTGCTGCTCCACTGAGATAATGGCGTTTCATTTCTGTGAAAAGTAATAATATTATAAATTTAATCAATAGAACAGCATAAGGTTTTGCAGTTAGAAAAGTAAATTGTAAGGCCACGATTTCAGCATGTATTAGGACGGCATTTATTCGGTTACTAAAATTGCAAAGGTTGGCCTTTAATGGACACAACTCTCAAACTTTAAATCAGTTTATTTTGTGCTTGAGTAGGCATTTAAATAAGTTTACTGTTTAGTAATAATAATAAAACTTACCTTTATAAATTTACGTGTCTTATTGTCAAATTTGGAAATAATGTTGAAGTGTACAAGTCAGAGTAATATTTTACGATCACTGAATAGCGAGCGGTTCGGTAGCTTACTAATATCTGCTTTTTTACGTATATCGCTGTCGTCGCGCTTAAATATACGCGGACAAAATCGATCGAGACGACATTGGAACTTTCCGCACTGTTCCACGCTATTCGAGATACTGCGCTCGACTTCTAGACTTCTTTGGTACGAAATTTTTGAAATTGTTTGCTTTTCGATTACGAAATAATAAAATTTTTTATAACTATTTGGAATAGTGAATACTATAGTTAGAATAAACTTTTTACTAAATACAAAATAAGTTAATAATGAGCCAGTAATTCGTTAACTACTTTTTCTTTAAAAAAAATTTAACAGTAGTTAGAATTTTAAAAATTAACTAATAAAATACGCTTATTTTCAAAAATCCAGGAGGGGGCCTAAGAAAATTATTAGACTTTTGAAATTTGTACTTACCTAAATAATTTTGTTCTAAAATATATTTTATTATAAAAATAAATCCGTATTAGGTATATAACCTTAAATGAGCCGGGGGCCCCCTGAGGTCCGGGGTCGCTAGGCACGTACCTAGTTTGCCTTACGGGTAATCCGCCCCTAGTAGTTCTCATCATCTAACAATGTTAATTGTACGTCAAAAGCAACTAATCTTATTGCTTTCCATAAAATTTAGTTACATTTGATATCGCCTGTAAGTAAATACATGAAAATAACTTCAGGTTATAGACCATTTAATCCCAAGTATCTTTGTTTAAAACATTTTTGGATTAAACGAAGGAGTAAGCCGTTTCAGTGAGTTACTTTCATTCATGCTAATCAAAGCTGCCTAAATTGTGAAATGACGTTTTGTACAACATGCACTAGCTACGGTATAAATTAAAGCGACTCTGAGCTTATATAGTACTGCTTTTATTGTTTCAGAGATTGCATCGTCATTTCTATTATAGATACACTAACTTCTTTAATGGCAGGCATAGCAATATTTGGCGTATTAGGAAATCTTGCGTTTAAATTAAACGTAAATGTGAGTGATGTGGTGCATACTGGAGGTACAGGGTTAGCATTCATTCTATATCCTGAAGCCATAGCGAGATTTGATTCCGTTCCGTGGGTACGTATTATTCGATTACTAGGCCTCGCGCAAATTGAACCCAGCCGTTACTACCGAAAACACAAGATAACCGGCTTTGACGTCAGCGGGCTGTGGCGTATTTTGCAGTAGGTCGTCGATTAGCCGTATTCGTAGATTGGACTTTCACACGTTCAGATCGTTTCTTGCGTTTTGAATTGGTTTATCCAAATTATATTGGTTTTATTAAAAAAAAATACTGTGTAGTCACATTTCCGTATTTTGTTGGTGATACCTGTAATGTTTTTCTAGTGTTGTATAAGCGATAAAACCTTTTCTGAAACGATAGAAACTGGGTAACCTATAAACTGCGGCGTCGGTTGTTTTGTATGTTTTATTTGTAAGTCACATTTTGTAAAATAAGGTCCTGTGGCTCCACCAGCTGGCGAACTAGATAATGGCTCGATTCCGACGCCCTGGTCCACGTTCCCTGCCACAACTTCTCCAAGAAATCGGCCATGGAGGGAATGTTCAAGTCAGCTCGAATCCGGTCGTTCCTCACAAAACCAGAGGCATTTACATTCATTCGCAGGATCTTGTTCTGCCCGATCTCCTGGGTTTTGATCATTCCTTTAGCGACCGATGACCAGGCCACAGCAGTGTACGTCAACTAAGGCCTTAGTGTTGAAGTGTACAGCAACAATTTGGTTTTAATGTCCAGCTCGCTTTTGAGTCCTTTTGCCGCCCCAACTCTGCTCCTGATATCAGTGAAATGACCATTCCAAGTCATCCTTTTATCAATTCTGATTCCCAAATACTTAACGGAAGAAGAAAATGGCCAAATTTCTCGGCGCATCCCTAAATTTATTTGTGAAGCGGCCCGCTACGCATTTATTGTTGTTGACGCGCATCCTTCACCTCGCCAACCAAGCGAGGGTAGTATCCAAGGCATTCTGTAGACGGGTAGTCAACATCATCTTATCCCTCGAAGCGGAATACAAAGCAGTAGACGGAAAGTTCAACCGCGGGGCTTCTCGGTATGTCATGGGTAAATAGGATATACAAGTCAGGTCCGAGGAGCGACCCTTGAGGGATCCCAGCTTCTATGGGCCTTCGTGAAGATGTAACGTTGCCCATTTATTTATCTGTGCAGTGACTCATTGTTGGAAATAAATTGTTAGGAATTCGGTAAATCCCCTTGCGAAAACAAGCATTCTCTTCATTTGCAATGATGGATCATGGATGGACCGTAAAGAAAAACACATGTCGATTGATACGGGTGAACTAATACTAAAACTACACAAAAAAAAGAAATCATTGTTCCAAATAGCTAAAATTACTGGTAAACCACGCTTGCATGCCCACCCGGCAAGTGGAAGGTGCGAGGTTCGATTCCTTGCGGATATTTTTCCAGTAATTAATTACGTCGGAAATTCCAAGGAAAAAAATTATAGATTTTCATAACATAGAACGGTTTTAATGTACGAAACGTTCTGATTTACATATCTCTTACTTAATTTGTTTCTTTTCAGTTATTTGCCTTATTATTTTTTCTAATGCTATTTATAATTGGAATGGGTAGTTTGATTTCTATGGAAGGGAATGTTTATACTGTGGTAATTGAAACGTTTCCACACTTAACCGGGTGGAAAGTTTCGCTGTCAATAGTAGCGATTGGTTTCTTATTAAGCCTGATTTATATTACACCGGTAAGGATTATATAATTAAATAATAATATAATTCTAATATTACGAACCATTTTTTGCAGGGTGGACAATTTATCTTAAATTTAGTAGATCACTTTGGAGCATCCATGACCTGTTACGTTGCTAACATGATCGTTATTTGTTTAATAGCCTGGTTATATGGTAACATACCCTTATTAGTGTTGTTTGCAAGTCGGTAATCAATCTGAATGTCCTAGGACTCGGTAACTTTTTAGATGATGTAGACTACATGCTAAAGCGAAAACATGGCATATACTGGAGATTAAGTTGGGGTATCATAACACCTCTCGTACTAATAATCATATTTTTATACTTTTTTATTACTATGACGGAGCTCCAGCATGAAGGAAAGACTTATCCTAATATTGCCTTAGGTATGTAACAATCATTATCCATAAACCACCTAAAATTGTTGGTGTTTGTGTTTAGCCTTTGGATGGGTGGTCACTGGAGTCGCAGTAGGACAAATACCACTTTGGATGTTTATATTTTATTTACGAAATAAGAAGATAGGTGTTGTGCAGGTAATAAGTTACATAATTATTCTAATTTAAAAGGTATATATCAAAATTTCGTGTATTCTATATCACTATTTGAGCTGGAGGTTTGAAAGTAACCATATATTCTCCCATTTCTTTAGCATACTTGAAGCATTGCGCGCATATAAATTGTTCTGGTGGCTCCTATAGAGCTAAAGTTTGATATAATTTTTTTCAAAAAATATGTCTGTATGTATCTAAGATATTTTTTCAAATTTTTAATAGATACTTCTCAGATATGCTTTTCTGGGGTTGGTATCTCGCAATTCCACGTTTTTCCACATACTGAAATATACAGAGTGCCCCAAAGAGTGTGCTCATCATTGGAATTTCGTAAACGGTAAGAGATAGGGGAGTTAGTTAAACGGGGCAAAATGTGTGTAACGCCAGGGCCTTCTTTCAGTATCAATTCAGTATCATCTAGATCATTTAATTTAAAAGATACCGAAATGGTATTTGATATTATGAAGACGCAGAATTCAAATATGGTATTCAAATATGCATCTTTCACACGTGTGGAGACTTTTCTACAAACTTTCTTCCCTTGAACACAAATGGGTTTGATTGTATCAGGAAAAACATAATTTGCTGATTTCAATAATTTATAACGCATTACGTTTATTTGCAGAAATAACAAGGTTATAAGAATAATTCCTATAGTTTTGGTTTTACACAAAATAAAAAAAAAAATGTGGCGATCCATTAGCCGTCCGCACGAATTTAACTTTTATTTTGTCACATACTTTTCGACATCGCTGTATTTTACTCTTGAATGATAGTGTATAACTTACTCGTTCAATCGTTCTAGAGCATGTGTAACGTTTTATTTTGAAATTGTTTTTGCCTCCATACATCATGTACAAGAAACGATACGTCACACGAATTTTAGGTATATAAAGCTGTGCAGAATTTCATTTTGCAGGAGTTACTTCCTACCCGGTCCCGTACTTTCTCTTACCTCGCAGACGGCTTGTGTTGTCCGACTACTTACCCCGCAGACGGCTAGTGTTATCCGTGGTTTTACCGATTCCTCACCTTGCAGACGGCTAGTGCTGTCCGTGGTAGTACCCGACACTCCGGATTTACCTGAAATTTACCAGTTTCATTCGAAAACTCTGGACGATCGCTACCCCGAGGTTATCGTTGATTCATTGCATTTCAATAATTTTCACTAAGTCCGCAAACATTAAAATTAATTTTCACTCACGTGCAATTTGTTTCTTGATTAATAGCAGAGACATTGACATTTTACGTTATTATTTTTCTACAAATAGATAAATACACGTGGCGCCATCTAGTAGCGACAGGCGCAAATTTTGCTAAGCTGCTAATATATTAGAAGAATATTTTATAGGGAATTAAAGAAAGTAATTGAGGATAAGTTTATTTTATTTACCTTTACAAATGCAGAACAAATTTATTAAGAAAATAATTAACAAAATTATTTTGCACATTTTAGGAACATTGTAAATTATCAAAGACTGATATATCTGGTCCAGAGAGAGAGTAGCAGGCGAATAATTGCATATAATTCTTCACAATTAGTAAAGTTCTTTACCAAAACAAATGTCGAATTAATAGCTTCCAAATTACATCCTGTAATCTAACGAAATTTTTTTAAAACAAGCTTGCAATTTTCCCTCTAATAGCTATGTAACACTTTAATTCTGCGTAAAAATTTACCCTCATAATATCTAGTATACTATTTCGATATCTTTTGCTTGAAATGATATAGACGACAACATTTAGGTTGTCGATTTTTAGATTACTTCTTTTTATCTAAAGGAGCAATCGATCTCAATCTCTAACCGTTTACAATATCTCAATGAAAAATACATTACCTGCGGTCGATTTGAAATTACTTTGGTATTTTGCCTAAATCCCTACTCTGTGAACACAATTTAATAGCAATATTACAGCATATATGTCTCTAGAAGTATTTACGATTTGTATAAATTTGTTGTTAGTTGCCTTTCATCAAAACTTCCTCATCTCATTCATTTAAATAAACAATTAATTATGAGATTATCTTCTAATATACATCACTACACACTGAAGACGCGTATTTACATCCTATTCTAACAATCTTGTTCATAAAGAAAGAAAAGTATTTACCTTTAACTACGTAAAACTATATATGGCGGCCTTGGACTAAAGCCAACGCTATTCAATAAATTAATAATGCACACATTAATGTTTTTAGGTTATTCGTGAATCTCTAAGGTATTCAAATTGGAGACCAGCTGACGAACATGACTATAATGGTTGGAAGCTCATAAAAGAAGAAAATGCGACTAAGACGAAACAAAGAAGGTTTAAAGAGAAATTATGTTATATATTGACAGGAAAAGTTTAGCGAAAGCTATACACTGCCTACAAAATCGATCATCTAATATAGTATTAATGTATACCGCTATATTAGAAAAGCCAGTTTATTTCTTACACAATTTTATGTTTTATATTACAGTTATAGTTATTGTTTGTTGAATTAGTACATGTATTACATATAATGATGCTTAGTAAAGAGGTCTTTGAAAATCTTGGCTGTTTCTCTGTGGATTAAATAAGTCTCAGCCCTTTTGTTCTTTTCTGTTGTTATTCAACACATTGCATGATTACACATGTCTGAGTTTGTACACCTTATTGAATGTGAAGTGTTGTTTTTAACCGAACTTGGGCAATTTGGCATCCCCCATTTCAAATCTGTGTTTAGTTTTGTGGTATCACGTAAGGTTTTGTGTCAATAGCAAATATAATGCATATAAACAGGTATGTACAATATTAGGGTAGGTAAGGATTCATTTATAAGCGCTGGTCCCATACATATAGCGAATAATGTTGTCGCTTGTGCTAGGAACGCCCCTTCCACTCCTCAGTGTCCCTAGACAATCCCATACGGTCGCAAGTCAATCGCCTAGCATACGTGCTCGAGATATCTGCTCGACATAGATTTATGGAAATACGTAATACTTATGGAAATACGTAATGCATCTTACTTGATTTTTATCCTATTAATGGACTTTAATAGTTGATTATTTCCAAATAAATACTTAAATGTAATATCGTATGCGAAACGTTTTTAATTTAAAAGGAAAAAAATGATGAATAACAAAACTAAATAGAACCTCTCATTATAAAATAACTAGATTAATTTTTTGCGTTTCCAAATATCCAATATACGAGGGAAGATCGTAAAATAAGACTCCCAAAGCCCTACAGCAGCAATAAGACGTGTTAGGCGAAATCTGACAAGATTGGCGTGCGCAGCAGCTCTCCCACTCTATATACGTACCACTCCCGTCTCGCTACGTCGCTCAGTGATGGCTAAGCAGCCGTCCGAGATGGAACTCCCGATCGCCGCTACCACCAGGTGCGAAATTTTGCGCTGTGATACGTTTTACAAACGCGAAAGGGGTTTCACCTATAGACATTCATTGTGTAGGGAATTCACTGGAGGTCGGACGGAAATTTTCAGTTTCAGAGGAAATCGTTGAAAAGGTCGAGAGGATACTGCTTGAAGATCGGACGGTCACCATTCGTCAACTCGTTCTTCGGATTCCTGAGATTTCCAACACCACAATTGAAAAGATTCTTGAAAGGACTGGCGGTAGAATTTTACGACATGGGAATACAGAAGTTGGAGCACCGTCTGCAAAAATGCTTGGATAGAAATCGCGATTATGTCGAAAAATAGTTTAAGTTTTTATCTTTAAAACGATGTGGTACCATTTCATGACTTCTTAGTTTATAAGAATATAATTAAAAAAATTGCACAGTATAATTTCGAGACACAAACAAAGCAAATAAAAAATAATCAAGGAGAAAAGATCGGGAAAGGTTAACTGAGCTATTTTGTGCGGTTGGCGGTTTGACGTGCTTGGTGTGAAATCAGGATCTCTTGATGTCTGATATTTCCTTCATGACAAATCGCTGTATTGCTATTATCTAATTCGTAAGTGAATGTTCCTGAGGGTTCTGGAATAGGAAGTTCGTCACTATGGGGCATAGGTTTCATGGCAGATGGTATATTTGGATAGTTGATAACCGATTTTTTCTTCTTGGATATACCTGTGCCTTGCCCAACACGAGGTATTATGCAGAAATAGCAATCATTGATATGATTTGTAGACTCTCTCCAGACCATTGGGACAGCAAACTGCATAAATCGTTTTTTATGATTTAACCAGTTTCAAAGACTTGAAGCGCATGTATTACAGCAGATATGTGGCGCCCAATGTTTGTCTTGATCCCCTATTTTGCAACCGAAATAAAGCCGATGTGCCTGTTTTATCAATGGAGTAATAGACCGCTTCTGAGATGTACTAACTTCGACTGACTAACCTCTCCGCTTTGTAGCTGCTTATATACCAAAATACGGCTTCTAGATTTTTAGAGAAGATCCGAGAATTTTCTATACAATTCCATAATATTCGTGATAGTGGCGTTTGTCATTTGTTTGTATACAGGGGCTGTTCAGTACAAGGCGGACTTGCGGTTACAGTGTTAATATATAGGGATACATCATATCACGTATCTCTAAAACTTGAACTAATATTAAAAAGATAAGTTTATTTTCGGTTTTAGCACACTAAAAATAGTAAGATTTAGTCGATTTTATTTTAGATACATTTTGGCTGTTGTCCAGTGAATTGGAATATATTAGAACAAAGGTAATCTAAGTCATCATCTATGGATAAGATTCTCATTGACTAGTGTTACAAGAGGATATCATTTTTTTATACACGTAAATATATGTATCTACTAGAGAAAGAAACCTCATGTTTACTTTGAAAGTATTTTCCTAATCCACTTATTTCATTATATAGAATAGAAGATACACTTTACGACCAAATAAACAGACATTTAAATGTACATGAGAATGGCTTTTTCAAAGATTATCACTTAAATTATTTTATGACATATGTGGAAATATTTGCTGTTAGATTAAATAGATCAAGAACACTATATAAAATAATTAACTACAGACACAAATATACAAAAATATTGCACTTTTGTTATCCCATTTTATCTTTTCGAACAATAAAAGACAAATCCCTTTTACTCAGAATTCCATCAGTGGTAATGTGCGTGGCAACGATGATAGGTACTTTTCAGTGAACTAATCGCTTTCAGCTTTACTTCATAACGAGAAAATATACGTTTTATAACGGTTTTTGTGTTAAGAGCTTAAGGTAGGATTGTAATGATTATTTTTGATCACTTCATCTTCATTTATTGTGGTATCGCCTAGAATGACAAGAAAAATAATTCGCCTCTTCCAACTTTTGCCTGCTTCTTTTTATTTAATCTTAAATTTCATAGCACGGAAAATTCGATTTATTTGTATTTGTGTGTTATTTGCAGTTAAAAGAACTTTTCTATGTCGTTTTATAATTCAAATTATATCAGCAGTGTAATACAGAGAAGTAGATATTACAAAAGACGCTGGTGTTACGTCACAACTTATACGCAGAGTAATTGTTAATACATATACATACATCTAGTGAGTGCTTTTAGAAAACAAGGAACAGTTAGATTTCAATTATTATTTGTAATCTAACTTCTGAAGATATCAGCGGTTTCATTGCATTTTTGATGTCTCCAGAAGTGGTACCAAGTTTCTTATCTTGAAATGAACATTCTGTATATTTTGATGTTTTTGGAAAAGTAATGAAGTAATAAATCCAATACCACGTATGTTATACTTTAATTTAAAAAATGTCACGATATGCATGAATAAAGGTTTTGGTCATTTTTGCTCTCTCTTTATAAAGTTGGCAAGGAAAAGGTTGCAAGTTCTTTTCTGTGCCGCTAGATAACTTTGTTAAAAATTAAAACAAGCCATGTTTTGTAGCAAAAAATATTCGATTTAAAAAAAATTGTGTGTTTTTAAGAACTTTAATCAAAGAGTTCGTTGATAGATGGCGTAATCGGTTAACGGATATGGTAAAAACTATCACGAAGTCGAATTTAATGAACACTACTCTAGATTAGAGTGAACTTTGCACTAAATAAATAATTGGCAAGGTAGATAGGGTAAAATGTACTGAGGGTTTTTTTTCTAAAAAAAGATGATAAGATTGAAATTAAATAATTTGTTGTGGAAAGATGACAAATAGGGTGATAATTGTCAAATTTACCAAACATTAACATTGATCCAGTTTTATTTTGCATAGTTCTTGCTAAAGCCATCTACAAACAGCAACAAAAAAATGATCTACAATTACCAAATGAAAGATCCATATGCAAATCCCTCAGAATAGGAGTACTTCTAGGTTCAACTTTAGGCCCAACGTTATTCTTTGTTTAAAGAGCGTCCTTTTCTGAAATTTTGAAATCTAATCAAAAGCTACATAACAAAAATTAAAATCGACCTGTTTTTTTCTAAAGATTCCAGCTTATGTCACTTGAAAGTTGATATGGGGATGCGGATATTTTAGTTCCTCAATATACCGGGTGTCCAGGATAACATGAAGTACATGGGTATATTTGAAACCGTTAGAGATACAAGGTCGGTTAAATGGGGAAAAAGTTGAGCACTTATATGGCTAAATACAATCCGGGATTACACTTTTAAAAATCCATTCCGTTACTGCGATACAGGGTAAAAACCAAAAGTGTGCGTTTTCTAAAAACCTGAATATTTTCTTTACTATAAAAAATACAGTCATCAAATTTTCGGCATAGGGCTAATTAGTAGTAAGGACTTCAAAAATGGCGTTAGAAAAATTCTAGACACTGGGTTCTTTGTGCTTGTACCCAACTTTTGTTTTTCTTATGGGCGCCATATTGGATTTTTATATTTTTGAAATTTTCAACCAGGTATAAGATCCCTACGTTCAATGAAGAAAAGCTATGAAAAATAGCAAAATTACGATTTGACCGTAGTCAGGCTGGCACCTATCCGTATATTTATTAAACAATTACAATGGCTCTGGATGTTCTAGCTGCCTTTTAATATTGACGAAAGAAAACAATTTAATAAAAAGAAATTCGATTACATACAGACTTTTGTTGTTTCCTCAAAACATAGAAAAATGTTAATATGTGTTATTGCCTCGCTCTCTCGCCGTACATGCGAGAGAGCTCTCTCGCCGTACATCCGAGAGAGCGTGGAGGGAGCTGAGTGATATCCCAGCAATTCGATGCGGGAGATGCTAGTTCACTTGGAACAATGTTGGGATGTAGACCTACTGTGCGAAAAGTGCACGTAATAAAAACAGATTCTGACGAAATGAAAGAAAAGAAAAATAAATATTCTAGAAATTCTCACTAAGATCGTCCGCACATAAGGCACTCTACCTTGTAACTAACCACATCGGTGACCTTGAGTCATCGATTGCCCGCTTGAGAGCGAGGAGGGGGTAGCGATATGGCTAATTTCTCATTTTCCTAATCGGTATAAAAATTACGTTTAATTGTGTTTGCATTTGGGATCTTTTGTAGTAAATGGATGTAGATAAATTTAGGCGATTGAGGACAAAATTATAAATATCTCGAAATCTGTTGGAAATAGACATATGAAATCCATATTATATTGGTTTATTTCTGGATGGAGAAATCAAGTGTGTAATAATGAACAGGGCGTTCTATTTAGAATAACAAAGTAAATGTTATATACGTTAATATTTTGAAAGATACGTTATGGTGTACGTTGCATTATCTCAACACTTTGACCTCCTATCATTGACACAATAGGCGTAATTAGACAATTGAAGGGACAAGTGGATGACTAAAATGTTTAATCATATATTACTAATTCACAACCACTCCTTACTAATCAAACAAATTGCATTTGAATATATTTATTCAATAAAAGATACCAACTATATCTATTCAAGTCTAATTTATTACTTCATCCACTTCCAGAAGATTGGAACACCCTGTACAAGCGATAACTGCTCCTTTTCTAACTCTCGTCTAATACAGTTCTGCTCAGAATTACATCAACTCTGCTACTGTGGCGAACAGTGATCAGTAGTCTGGGCAAACAGCGGTAACATGTTGTTTCAAAGATTATTTTAAATATGCAAATATAACATCGCTAGATATCGAACGGTCGTTTTCTGCATTAAAAAACATTTATTCCGCACGTCGTACTCACTTGACTGAAACAGCTGTGGAAACACATCCAATGATTCAAATATTTAACAGATGTTACCCAGTTTGTGATTTCACGGAAGACTTTTAAAACGGTAGGTGTTTTAGCACGTTTTATAATTTATTTTTTACTTTCTATTTTATGTGTAAACTTTTATGCGCTCGCCACGCCTCTGGCTGTTACCGCATATTTGCCCAGGTTAGTAATCAGTAACTCAAAAATTGAAAAGCATACAGGGCATTGCATTTAAAAATAACGATGAGGATGTGACTTGAAAAATAAGATCTTTAGTACCTTGTCTGAGATGACCTATATGATCAATCAATCAGCTGTAGTTGTTTCTGCAAAGTACTGTAAAAACCATTTTTCGTAAATATTTATAGAATACTTGAATTTGCACACAAACAATCTTACGTAAAGTAATTCTCCAATAAAAACGAAATATGTACTCATATATGGGGTGTTCCATTTAAAAGAACACAATATTCATATGCAATTCTCGCGCTATAATCCTATCCTGTACGAAAAAATAATTTTAGGTTATAATATTATCGGATATCTACACCAATAAACACTTCTACTTGTTTTAATTACATAGTCTTTCTCTTGTATTACAGATGGTTTACACTCTAGAGTCTAACATAAAAGGGAACGAAAGAATAGTAAGCTGATACACACTTACATATATAGCGTACAAATTATTTATTTTATACCCTTTTGCAGAATGTTACATGTCAAAACGGAAAAAACGACGATTTCCAGGGCAGGTCCCAAGACAACAATGCTGTGGAGGTAAATAAAACACAAGGTGAAAGTAGATAGAAACGAAGAGTACCTTTTATAAATTTAAGCAATTGTTTTCGTAGAATTTTTGCTACTTTCGTGAACTGAATATTGAGCGCAATGACTCTTTTCGCCGTTTTAATGATTTTAATATTTTAGCGAGGCAAAGCAACGAGCGCAAAGAGGGCAGAATGGGACAAAGGCGTGGAATTCCTATTGTCTTGCATTGCAATGTCCGTTGGCCTGGGAAATATTTGGCGATTTCCATTTATAGCGTATCAAAATGGCGGAGGCGCTTTCCTAATACCGTACTTAATAGTTTTGTTACTCATCGGAAGGCCAATTTACTATTTGGAGATGTGTTTAGGGCAATTTTCAAGTAGAAGTAATGTCAAGATGTTTTATAACTTAGCGCCGATATTAAAAGGTACTTACCTAAGATAAGCAACTAGATCTACTAATTAGGTGTAATGTTATAATTTGAATTTGGTGGATGACTTTTTCGAAGGCTTAAATAAATAAAAAAAAAAAGAAAGTATTACGTACGATTAATAAATTACAAAGAGCAAGGACTGCGAGGTAGTATAGCAAACACAACATTCACGGTACACTCTGCACCACACAAATTATTAATTAACTCGTGTAGGCCTCTTCGACGACACGTGGATCATCATCATTAAGCCAAGTACCGATTGATGAGAGAAAAACAAATTTATATAACATAGCTTGTATATGTATCTGTACCTGTTTTTGCCTTTTCGGCTAGAAAATAAGTAAATAAGGAGAAAATGGAAAGGTTTGTCATCACGAACCCAGACATATGGTCATACCCTCATAAAATACGGGCGAGAACAACGGTTGTGTTCCTTCTGTTCGTCAAATTTGTGTTCCTTCCTTTGGGAGCAAGTTTTAGAATTGTTTTGAAATATGCAGGCTGACTTAAAAAGAAGTTACTCACCAAAGTTGTGAACATAAAATGGAATACTCTGTATATTATGTTTCCTATATCTAACTCAAACCGTTTTTGAACCATTCAATTATTCTTGAAAATGTAGGCCAAAATTTAAGAGGCGCCCCTGTCTTACATATTTAAGCTAAAATTTTCTAATTGTATTTATCTTTAGCTTTAGATTTGATGATAAAATAAAAATGATCTTTAAAAATTATACAGGGTGGACGAAAATATACTTTTGATTTGGACTATCATTAAAGTCAAACAACTTTCTTATATTAACTAATTTCAACAATTTATAAAATTGTATTAAGGTTTCCTATATTTTCTTAGTAATTTAACATTTTCAATTTCGAATATTCCTTTCTTACCATTCATATTACGAAAGTAAGCTTTGACGGAAACTGACGTTATTATTACTGCTCACAAAAAAGATGATATTTATCAGTATAATCCATCAACTGGTTTTTCTTTCATGCTTATTAAGAAGAGACATAACTATAAATAGCAAATACATATTTTGATTGAACAAATGTAAATGTAAAAAGAACTAATGTTTTATCAAGCGTTTAAAATGTTCATCATTTTCAAAAGAAAAGCTGCCTCTTTCTTGAAATGATTGTTTCACTTTAAACAAATTATCTGGCTTTTCTTATTCGGTTTTTCATATTATCGGATATGGTTGGCGGTATACCGTAAACAGTAGTTTAGATATATCCCCATAAGAAAAAATCGGGACTCGTTAGGTCTGGCTAATTTTGTCGATCTTCGCGTCTTATCCATCTGTTGGGATGTTACCTATCTAATACGTTCCTAACATTTACCTGGAAGTACGTGAGTGCACCGTCTAGTTGCAACCACATTTTCTTTCGGATATTAAGCGGAATATTTTCCAAAAGTATAGGTAAATTGTCTCTTATAAATCCAAGAAACATGGCGCTATTTTAACAGCCATAGAAAAAGTGCGGACCTATAATACGCGTTCCAATTATTCCACCCCGACATTAACAGACCATCTGTGCTGACGATCGAGGGTTCTAAAAGAATTGGGGTTTTCATCACTGTAATAATGAAAATTATGTTAACTAATCCGTTATTATGGAAAATTGAGTCATCTGAAAAAAGTACAAAATCTAAGAAATGTTTGTCATCTCCTAACTTTTCTAGAATCCATAAACAAAATTCCAATCGCCGGTCGTAATCTATATACTTATCTATACTACAAAAGTTCCTGATGCAATTGTATGTGGTACGGATAAAATTTGTGTTTCTTTATGATTCTTCCGATGCTTTGTTTGCTTATTCTTGTAGCTTCATTCATTTTTCGCTGATTTGTATGCGTAGTTTCAATTAGAGACCCCATAATTAAAAATTCATTTTCTTCTTTTCTGGTGTAATTGGTTTTTGTAGCTCAATTTTTTTATAAGACACACTTCCTGTTCTTCGGGAAACTTGCAGCAAATTTTCTAACGAACGCATGTTAGGATGACGTCTGTTAGGAAATTTTTGAGCATAAACCCTTGATGTTAAGAAGCAATTTTCTAAACACTCCCCAATTACAAAAATCATGTCAATCCTTTCTTGTTGGGAGTAAGTTCTCGTTTTAAAATGTCTTTTGAATAATCTCAAAGAACGATAATGGTTTAACTAACGACTATTGTCAAATAATGTTCGTTTATAGATATTAATAACGTCAGTTTCGTAAAATAAATGGCGAGAAATAAATATTCGAAATCGAAAATGCTAGATTACTAAGAAAGTATAAAACATAAGTATATGATACCTTAATACAATTTTATAAATGGTTCAAATTAGGATCTAAATACGATAATGAATACAGGGTGTTCCATTTAATATAAGAAAGTTATTTGACTTTAATGATAGTCCAAATCAAAAGTGTATTTTCGTCCACCCTGTATAATTTTTAGGCATCATTTTTATTTTATCATCAAGTCTAATGCTTCGACTAAAAATAACTACAATTAGAAATAGCTAGCTTAAATACGTAAGACGAGTCTACATTTTCAAGAATAGTTAAATGTCTTAAAAACGGCTTGAGTTAGGTATAGGAGACATAACAGTAACTTGCCTTTATTTAGCCCGCAATATCAAAATATGTAATAATATACAGGGTATTCCATTGGTGTGTAACTTCTTTTTGAGTCAGCCTGTATATTTCAAAATAATTTTAAAATATAAACCGACACGAATGTGGTGCGCCACCCTGTATGGTATTTTTGGCATTGTAAAGATTATTTGAATTTTCTTTTTTGTTACAAAATTTAATTCAAAGAAAGTGATTAAATAATAGACATATCTTTTTCAGGTATCGGATATGGACAATGTTTAGGTTCAACTTGTGTAGCAACATATTACGCATCTCTAATAGCACTTACCTTATTCTATTTTCTACAATCATTCACTTCGAAATTACCGTGGTCGTATTGTAGAGATGAATGGGTAAATGACAATATACTCAAAAACATAACTTGCATTCCTTCCAATGGAAATCAGTCAGCAAGGGGTGGGCACATGGTAAGCTCATCAGAATTATATTTTAGGTACGATATGTGGTAAGAAACATTTTACTAGTATATAATCAAATAGACATAAGCATGTAATACGAGTATCGTATACTTGTTGAATACAATATCTTGTAAAAAATACATCATTTTCCTGTTTCAATTGAGTGAACTATATAGTGAAACCTTAAGGTCTCTACACTAACTTTCGAACGATGAAATCTGTTTAGAAAAAACACACCGATTTTTTTTTGTGAACTAACCTTTGACGTTATCAGCAGTTGAATGTCATTTCTGGTTACTTTAAATTGGATACCCTATGTATTTTTTTACATTTTTGGAAGGTTAATGGAAAGAGGAATCGAACGATACTACACATATTATACTTTAATTTAAGAATTATCACTAAAGCGTGACAAACGGTTGCACCCGCAGAGACGCCTGTACCAAGGGGTGTAGGTACGTATGTGGATGCAGAGTTCAGTAATGCGGTAGACATTGAGGAGTTCGGTCGTTCGGTTATTTATCGGATTCTCACTGTGTGCTTTCGAAAACATGGGATGTAAGCCTGGTGTACCTCTTGTATCGAAATGATTAATATCCACGTTTCACTGTCAAATAACACTGTTGGACGTATAACAATGTCATATATCCTCTGTTTCATTACCTTCCTAATCTTCTTGATTATCAACTTAGTATTCAAGTTTCCTAGACATTTGCTTTTCTTCATCAGTCTGCCCTCAATCTCCTCCTCTTCTTTGGCATTGCTATCTTGGCTCCTAAATATGTATATGTCACGAGTCTTTCAAATTTATATATTTCGTCGACACCATGGATCTCTATGTGGTCTTTTAACCCAGTATTCCCACTAATCACCATATATCTAGCTTTATTACCATTTACCCTTAAGCCGAACTCCTTAGATGATTCCTGCAACCCAATGAAACCCTTCATTAACTCCTTCTTGAATCTTGTTATTAGCATTAAATCATCAGCACATTGATGTTTTTGATGGTAAATGATTCCTTTGGTATGTATATTATTCCTTCTTAAAATTGCCTCCAGTGCAAGATCAAAAGGCATTTGTGATAGTGAGTACTTTGTGATGACTAGTACCTTTATACTTTCCTTTTATTGACAGTTGTTTCTATCTTTAGAGACCATGAGCAGAAAATAAATTATAGTAATATTATGCTTGTCTTTTAGGTTGCTGCTTTTAGGACAGACTCTGTCCTAAACCACGCGAAATTAAGTTGAATTAATGTTTGGCAAAACAATTATCATTTTGTTTGTCGCGGTTGCATTATAAATTGTTCAATAATTTCAATATTACTATCCTTCGTCAGAGTGATTTATTAACTCGGCTTTGTGGTAGTTTTTACCGGATCCATCGAATATTAAAATTACTTCAACTTATCTTAAATGGTTTAAAATTGAGATTTGTTAGATTAATAATTGTTGCGGTTACGTAGCTTAGCAACGAGCTCTTTTGGGAAACCTGGCGTCACAAGAAACAGTTTGGCACTTTTCATTAGCGAATTTTAGTTTTACTTAGTAGCTAATACACGGAAAGAGGCAAATGTATGTATTTTTATAATATGTAACCAATATTTTGACATTTGGAGATAAATCGAGAAAATATCAACATTCGGAGAGAATTTCATAATTCTTTCTTTGTATATTCGATCCATTTGTTTTAGAAAAGAGGTGCTGAAGGAAAAGTCGCAAATCGACGATGGTTTGGGTTATCCTGAATGGAGAATAACTCTTTGCTTGGCATTTTCATATTTTGTGCTCTTTCTCATAACAAGGAATGGTATTCGGAGTTCTGGTAAAGCAGCGTACTTCCTTGCGATATTTCCTTACGTCATTATGGTATGTTTGTTGGGCAGAGCTGTTTCGTTAGAAGGTGCCAGTGTTGGAATGTTATACTTCGTTAGACCTGACTGGAGTAAATTACTAGAAGCTAAGGTTTTGAATTTAATATGTTTTTTATTCGATTGTTGACAGGAGAAATAGATTTTTAAGCAATCCAATGACGTATATTAATTTTTGATAGATTCACTATTTTAATTAGAAAGAATACTTAGTATATTGTATAATTTTACTTTTGGATTAAAAATATTTTAGAAATTACAAGACATAAATGTTTAATTCTTTGAGTGTACAAGTTAAAACGCGGCAACAATTATGTTCGTGACTTCTACAACTGTAAAGTAGCTCTTTAGTCCGATTGTCGGGTCTCCCTTTTATAGATGGGTGCCAACACGCCTTGCCTTTATTTATTTAGCATTATTCCTTCCATCCATGCTTTGACAGTTGGGAGATATATACGAGGGTAGTTGGAAAAGTTTCCAAAAGTTGACAAAAAAGAATTTTTTTCTCAAATTCACTTTTATATCTCAACGTAGTCTCTTTATAAGTCTATTCACTTTTCCAGGCTGCTCCTATTTCTTGAATCAATCCAAATAATAGCTAGAGCGACACTTTGAGCCTAGGAAACAGAAAAAAGTAGCTTGGGGCCATACCTGGTGAATAGGGTGGGTGATCTATCAATTTGAACCCCAATTGGAGAATTTTTGTTACTGAAGTGTGAAATGGTGCGTTGTCTTGGTGGAACAAAACTTGTCGAAAGTTAGTATACGTCAATAAATATTGAACAAATTATCGGTATTCTTACTCGAGATATTTTCGGTTTCAATTCTTAGTAAACTGAAAAAATGGAGTATTCTGATAAATTTGCCCGGTTTGTAGAACATATGAAAGTAGTATTAATATGAAAGGGTTTATAATTATAATCTGTCCTTTGAAAAGAATTAGGGCAATTTTTTCAGTTCAATGTTTGTTATTTCAAGAAGCAAACGAAACTGCGCGAATGGTCTATATAAATTTGTATTAAAGTTCCACGTGGCTATTTAGAAAATTTTGAGATAAAAAGGTTATGTTCGCTAGGCTACGGAAAACCAATGAGCTAGCATATTTGTTCTAATAAATTTGTATTTTATTCTAATACTATCGCACCAAAAACTATTTGAATGTCATATTCAAATACAAGACCCGCCTTTGACAGTAAATATCCTTTTTGCTTTCAATATTAAACTAATGCATTATTAAACAAAAACTCTAGAGATTTCCTATATGGCGGACACAGAAAAAATATATGGTATTACGAGATAGGCGCCATAAATTCTCGGCCTGACAGGCTTATACAGTTTCTAGCGTATTTAAACTCCGATGCGTCATAGTTGCACATGTGCGAAGCCTACACTATATACCGGATGTCCAGGATAACATGAAGTATATGGGTATATTGGAAACCGTTGAGATACAAGGTTGGTTAAACGGATAAAAAGTTGTGCATTTATACGCCAAAGTACATTTCGGGATTACATTTTTGTTACTATGATACAGGGTGAAAAACAAAAGGGTGCGTTTTCTAAAAACCATAATATTTGCTTTATTATAAAAAATACAGTCATCAAATCTTCAGCATAGTGGTAGTTAGTAATAAGGACTTCGAAAGTTGCCTTAGAAAATTTCTAGGCTCACTGGGTTCTTTGCGCTTGTACCCAACTTTTGTTTTTCTTATTGGCGCCATATTGGATATTTACATCTTTAAAATGGTATAAAAATGCTTTTCAACCATGTCATCCCTATGTTCAATGAAGAAAAACTATAAAAAATAGCAAAATTATGACTTGATTGTAGTAAGCTGACACCTATTCATACATTTATTAAACAATCGCAATGGTTTGTAGTGTAAAAAGTCAGTGATTTGCGATTTTAAAATGGATCGTTTTTCGAGATAAATATATGTTGGAGTGTTTTATTCTCTATCGGAGAAATGATGAAATGGCGGCAGAAATACCCAGAAAGATTTCAGCCAGGCATATTTCGGCGATTACGTGAGAATTTCATAAATTACGAAAGTTTTGTTAAGTCGAAAAGGAATAAGCACACGGACGAAAATAAAAAAATATAGTCCTGGTAGTTGAGAAACCCCGTAGTTCTTTACGCGAAATTGAAAATACTATAGGCGTTGCCCGATCAACAGCCAATAGCATTTTAAAACGTTCCAAATACCATCCCTATCGTGAGCGACCCTGCCAAGGGCTTCAAAACGGTGATGAAATGAGAAGAATGGAATTTTGTCTATCGTTCATCAGAAAACATAATGAAATTTCAAATTTTACTATGGTCGGGTGAGAGTCGCTTCGCCAATTGCGGATTATTTAATCGCAAAAATACTGTTTTTTGGTCCAATGAAAATTCACATATAATTCGTGGAGTCAGACAGCAAGTGAAATGGGGGTTTAATGTATTGGATAGGTGTTAAACTCGGCTAGATATTTAAGTCTCTTGCAAACAAATGTAGCAGAACAAATTATGGAACTCCCCCTTGCTACTTTGCAAAATATATTTTTCCAGCAATACCTGCAGAATATCTTGATAAGTGGATTGGAAATCGAGGACCAGTAAGATGGCCTGCTAAATCGCCGGACCTTACGCCTCTCGATCTCTTTTATGGGGCTATTTAAAAAATTTTGGTGTATTCGAGATCCTATGAAACCGTAGAAGAACTACGTCAGGCAATTGAACTGGGTGTAAATGAAATTGGTCCAGACACAATCAGGCAATCATGTGAGGCAGACGTTAAACTTTGCAGATTGTGCATACGAGAGAATGATGGCTTGTTTGAACACCTACTTCAGCCTTAATTCTAGGATCTTGTTAATTTTCTTTTATTGATGTCTCAGTCGCCAAATTTATATCAGTGTTCTTGTAAACCACCGTAGGTAGTACGACCGCGTACAGTTGTTGAGCAAGCACATGCATTGCTATTTTATGACCACTTCCAAAAGTAAAAATCCAATATTGCACCCATAAGAAAAACAAAAGTTGGATATAAGCGCAAAGAACCCAATGAGCCTAGAATTTTTCTAATACCAATTTTGAAGCGGAACGGAATGGATTTTTAAAAATGTAGTCTCGGATTGTACTTAATCGTATAAGTGCACAACTTTTTCCCCATTTAACCGACCTTGTATCTCTAACGGTCTCCAATATACCCATGTACTTCACGTTATCCTGGACACCCGGACATTTCTGTAACAAATATTCGGCGAATTCTCCATAACCATTTAGATATGAATAAGATTAGTACAAGATGGGTGATGCGGTACCCACCTTTCCCCCCATCATTCTTTCTGCTCTCCAACGTCGAATATGCCCGCTCGTTTTTAAACATGTGCGGAGACAACCCGAAACCGCTTTTGGAGTCCATTGTCACAGGAGGTGAAACAATGGTTCTTATTTATTTTCTCATTTAAAGAAAGACCTCAGGAGACGTCGCTTTAAGGACGATAGCGAGTTGCAAGCAGCTGTAATACAACATTTTGATGGAAAAACTTTAGATTATTTTTACGAAGCTAGGGAAGATTATATTGAAAAATAAAAATTGTTATATTTTTCTATATCAGGTCGAGAATTTATGGCACCAACCTCGTATTTAAAAAGATAACGTTTCCTATGTTTGAGTTTGGCAAAATGTTGGTCTTCAACACTGAACATTCTGTATAGTTCGAACGCGTTCTGACACCAATGCCTACATGGGACCAAGTATGCAATTTAGCCGACTAAAAATTTACGTCAAATGTATTTCTTAAACGAAATAACTATCTTTACATTTAGGCTATTGAAGACAACATTGTAGATATTTCGAAATCTGTTAGAAATAGACATGAAACCATATCACATTGGTTTATTTTTAGACGCAAGACGAATCTGATGTTCTTGTCTCAAAATTTTCCAAAAGCCTGCACTACGTTGAAATACAAATTTGTATACACCTTGCAATAAATTTCCTTAAAATGTTTAAGTAGTAGATCTACGAGGGTAAGTCAAATATTATCTACACTTTCGCCATAAAACAAGCTTCGAAGGTTATCGTAGTGGCGACCGCTTGCGCACGCGTTGAGTTGGCTGTTGAGTTATGCTGTTGTAGCCAGCAGACAAATGACGCGATCGTGATTAAATTCCGCACACATGACCACAGAGGCGCCAACTCAACGCATGCGCAAGCGGCCGCCACTACGATAACCTTCAAAGCTTGTTATGGCGAAAGTGTAGATAATATTTGACTTATCCTCGTATATCGTGTTCCTTTAGTGTGAATAGTCAATAGTGCGTAGAGTGTTGGTGAAATACATGTTAAAAAAAGGATCTTAATTCAATTCACTTTGCGAATTATAATTACAGTTCTTAGTATAATCAGCCTCACTTATTTTGTTTCCAGGTTTGGTACAATGCAGTAACGCAGTGTTTTTTCTCTTTAAATGTTGGATTCGGTACTATAATAATGTTTGCTTCATACAATAAGTTCAAGCAAAATATATACAGGTATTTGTTATGTCTTTTATTGCGAGGTTAATAACTTAGAACTTTTAGAGACTGCTTAATCGTTAATCTTTTGGACACATTTACTTCTTTACTGTCCGGTACAGCAATATTTGGAATTTTGGGACACCTAGCGTTTAAGCTGAATGTGGATGTTAGCGAAGTTATAAACGCTGGTGGAACAGGATTAGCTTTTATTTCATATCCAGAAGCTATAGCAAAGTTTGATGCCGTACCGTGGGTAAGAAATTAAGAATACCATGCTTTCGAAGCCAATTAAGAGATTAAATTATAGATTTATTTGTTTTTATTTCATCAAGGGAATTTTTTATTCAAATTCTTCATCGTATACTGTAATGTTACATTTGGAAATTTATAATGTAAGTTTGCCTTCCATGGAACATAACTCGAAATACATTACAACAGTTTTGTGATAAATGTGATTTTGATAATTAGCGGAATAGAAACCTTAAACGTCACGATATTATTTTAAGTTACTAATGCTAACGTATTGTTTTAGTTATTTGCTTTGTTATTCTTCTTTATGCTCTTTGTATTGGGCATTGGAAGTATGGTTGGATTACAAGGAGTCACATTAACCCTTCTGCTTGATAGCGTACCAAAATGCAAACCCTGGATGGCATCACTTATTATTACAATCTCACTTTTCTGTATTAGCTTAGTGTTCATAACTAATGTACGTAATTACACCTCCAAGAAAATAGCTTTGACGATGAGAATTGAGCGCGCGGTAGACAATATAATTGTGAAAAAGGAATCTCTTTCCTAGACAAGTAACTGTTGAAACAGTTCACTAAAACCCTTACCACGAAACTTAATTCGTACTGGACGCATGTTTCGACAGCCAAGCTATCATCACGATGAAGAGCGGAGCGGAAGACCATCAGTTTCAGAGGAAATCGTTGAAAAGATCGAGAGCATACTGCTTGAAGACGAGGTACCAATCGTCAACTCGCTCTTTTGGATTCTGAGATTTCCAACGCCACAATTGAAAAGATTGTGACCGAAGACATCGCTACTAGAAAGGTGTGAAGCGCGATGGGTCCCGCGAATGCTCACGGAAGACCATAAGCAGAAACGCTGCAAGTGTGCCCAGGCGTTTTTTCAACAATGTCAAGACAACAAGGAGGAACTTTTGGACTCCATTGTTACGGGCGACGAAACGTGGGTGTTTCATTTCACTCCCGAAAACAAGCGACAATCATGCGAATGGCGTCATTCAACTTCGCCGAAGCCAGGGACAGGAAAGGGCTATTGCTGGTCGACATTTTGCCTCCTGGGACGACAATAAACTCAAACAGGTATTGCGATACACTGACCAAACTCAGATGGGCGATCCAGAACCGCCGGAGAGGAAGACTGCAGATGTGACGCTTCTTCACAACAACGCTCGGCCTCACGTCTCTTGGTTGGACTGTCATGCCTCACCCCCCCTGCAGTCCTGACCTAGCACCAAGCGATTACTACTTATTTCCAAAATTAAAAGAACATTTGGGTGGCGTACGCTTCGGGACCTACGATGAAGCCAAAGAAGAGGTTGTTTAGTCTTGTATCTAGTTTCAAATATATTTGTTTTCGCGCCGCTCCAAATCCCTACTTGTTGGGTATTGATGACGTAATGGTCACGCGGTACTGACGTCGGTTGGACGTGGGAGATGTAAGAAATAAGATGGTGAAGTATAACGTAGTTTAGAAAGCATGGTGTATTATTTGATTGTATTAATCACGCTGCAAACGTAATCAGGCGATATAAGTGGAATGGCTTACACCAGTAAGCTCGAATAGAGAAATTACCGCAACAGAACAGAGGTTATTCGATTCTTAAAAGGACTGACGGCAGAATTTTTATTTTTTTAGTTTCATGGGATTTCATTTAATAATATGCTTTATTTTTGCCGCTGAAAGCACCTTTTCGAAAAGTGCGTAGTCTCTTTCATTCACACAGTCTATTTTTTCCCTTCCTGGTTTGCTCATCTCACCGACAGAGCTATTTTCCTTAAGGTGCATACTTTCCGATGTATTTTTTTTTAATGTTAGATTACTTACAGGGTGGTCAATTCATATTTACTTTGGTGGACTATTTTGGTGGCACAATGATTTTCTTGATTTTAACCATATTCGAAACGATGACGGTATTTTGGTGGTACGGTATGCTGTACACTGTTTTTATTTATGCCCACTAACACACCCAATACCAATATCTTGTACGTTTGCCTTTGACTACTTTTAGTTAAGTTAGATACAACTTTAAAACTAATAAATAACCTTTTTTAATGGAGCCTTTCTGTCCTGTTATTAATTCCCGTAAGAAACATATTTAAATATTATATTGTAAAGCAAATAACATATAGCAATAATAATAATTAATTTCGAACAACTGTTTCGAGAGCACATCGCATGCTACCAATACGGAAAAATTGAACCGTCAAGTGTAGCACAACACATAAACGACACCGGGCATAGTATTAAATTAGAAAACCTAAAATTAATTAAGAACGTAATTTTGCCACGGTAATTACATGCTTACGAAACTATTTATATGAAAATGAATACAAATTTGCTGAACACAGAGAAAGGGTCACTGGCCCATTCAATTTTTTATTGATTTATTAGGGTTTTACGCTTCGCGCTACATATATAAGAAACCTTTTCGTTTGTTTTCCGTATATGTGGCATGTTTTAGGTTTAGGGTGTATAGGCGGCAAGAGTTGGTACTTGTAAATATCTTTTTGAAAGTAGTGAGAAAACAGGCATGTTAGAATTAAAGAAAATCATGAATCCATGAATTCTCGAAACAGCTGCTCCGAATTAATCAAATAGTAACTTGCCTAGTGCGGAGTGTGCCGATACTTTAGTGTTATTTGCCATATTACCCCACAGACCTTGTAATCATTATTGTATTGTAAATCTTTTATACTTACCTACTTATTCACAACCTGTTCTACTGTAAGGGTCCAGGTCATGAATCATTTCTATTTGTTTCTGTCTCTAGTCTCATTTCTTCATCAAGATAATGCTAGGTTGCATTCATGCCCAAAGAAGTCTCCAGGAACTTGAAGAATTTAATGGGGTGGAGTTGTTACTACATCCGGCTTACAGCCTGGACTTCGCGCTATCCGATTACCATCTTTTTAGGGCAATAGCACATATGCTCGCTGGGAGTGTTTTTGTCAATGTTGTGGTGGTAGAAGAAGGATGCCGTGAGTTCTTCGCGCCTAAACCAGCGCAATGGTACAGGCATGGAGTCGAAAACCTTACCAGAAAACTGTCGATCATAATGAATTATATTTTGAATATTAATTATCTTGACGTTTTTTATATTGTTAAATTAAATTTTATTCACGAAAAACGAAACAATTTTTGCTCTATCTTTTTTTTTAAATAGCTCAGGGAACGAATTATTTTTCACTCAAGTACAAGGTACGCCTCGTACATCCCTGATATTAGATCATTTAACTGGGTAACATTGTTTCTGGTTATTGTTTTTAGATGAATAGTTTTATCAATTATCATTTGTAAACGAAAGATTTTGATCAACATTTACTTCGAAAATTACTTAAAATAATCAAATGTATCGATTAAATATTCTCCAATACTTATAACAATAGAATTTTCGGGTATTATTTCATTTGTTTAAGAAATTTTGATTTATTTTTAAGGGGACAGTAGAAAAATGTTTGCTTAAGAACATTTATTGCATTCCGCAAGTTTATTATTTACTATTCATTCCATATTCTTTGCTCATATAAAATATTATTTTTTGCAGTTACACAGTTATTCATTTCAGGCCTGGAAAACTTTTGTGAAGATATTGAGTTTATGCTGAAACGAAAAGTCGGTGTCTACTGGCGCATTTGCTGGGGTATTATAAATCCAGTGGTATTAGTTGCAATATTTTTATATTTCATTTTAACAATGGAACGACTTCAACACGAGAATAAGGACTTTCCGGATATTGCCTTAGGTAACGTATGTACCCATACGTGTTTTTTTTTGTTAAATCGATTGATGTTTCTTGTAACATGAAATATCCATTCGTGCGGTAGAGTGGATCCAGTCCGATTCTCTGTTTCCTTTGGGCTGCCTCCACCATCCCAGGATCACGCTACTGCGTGAGTGATAAAATGATCATCTCTAGTCATGAGTAACAGATTTTATCATACGTGGAAATTCACTGATAAATTAGAACAACTATAATTTTCAATATACTTATTTTGTAAGGAATAATTCCTCATTTTTTTTATTATACAGGGTGTCACATGATGAGCTTACGTTAGCCGTATATCAGAAATTAAGTAGGTTCCAAATTTTTTAATTTGCAGACTTATTTTGTTTAAGTATCCATTTTAGGTATACGGAAATGTAATATCCTTTAATGAAGAATTTAATATTCCATTATCTACAATAAAAATATTAATGTTTGAAGTTAACATATTTGATCGACAAATCCTGACACCCTGTATAATATTTGTACAAAAAGAGAAATACTTTTCAATAGCCCATATTTATAACATTTATAGCCTACTAACTCGTTACAATCATTAATAACGCTGGCCACGAGCGGTACCGCGCATCGGCGTAGAATCAGTTCGGACCGAGAGGAACGGTAGTATTACTTCGTCTGCGGAGCAGTACGGACATTTTCGCTGCCGGTCATTTGCGCAATTGTTTATCTGTCCTAGAAAAATTATGATTTCGTCAGCAAAACGACAGCGGTCGGACAAACTTCGAAAATTTATTGCAGAAATTCCAGACTTAATATATGAAGGTGCTAAAATTAAATGTGTAATCTGTAAAATCCCGTTAATGTGTTGGTCCAGACAACATTGTCTACGACACGTAAATAGTGAAAAGCATGTCTCAAAAAGAAATTGCGCACGAGACAATGAAAAATTTATATTTAATTAATGCGTTACGTTTATCGCATGTAATATACCGTTTAATTTACTAGACAAGGAACCATTTATCTGCTTTTGGAATAACTATTCGGAGTGCAAATTACCAAGTCGAACATCGTTACGAAGAATTGTGCCATCTGCGCGCGAACATATTGAACAAGAAATAAAATCGGAGTTGAAAGATCAAAAATTGTGGTTATGTGTCGACGAAACAACAGATCGGAAGAAACATTCTGTTCTTAATGTAATGGCACGCAAATTGGAACCTCATCAATCGGCACCTTCAATTCTATTAGTCTCCAAACGAATACAACAGTGTACTGCCGAAGTAATTTCAAAGTTAGCGTTAAATACATTGAACTTTCAACAAACCAACTCTTAATGTTAGCGAGTGATGGTGCTGCAAACATGCTTTCTGTAGGCCGGTCTCTTAAAAAGCATTCTGCTAATTTGTTACACATTACGTGTAAAATTCATGCTCTTAATCTTGTGGCCGATAGTATCAGAAAATGTTATCCTGAGGTAGACGCTTTAATAGCGCATACCAAAGCAGTATTTGTCAAATCACCGAAACGTATTCGCGAATTTCACAGACTGTGCCCCCGTATACCAGAGCCACCAGAACCTATTCTAACTCATTGGGGAACATGGTTACAAGCCGCGTCTTATTATCATAAATATTTTGACAATATTAAGAACGTGGTTTTACAATTCGATGCAAAGGAAGCTGCCGCTATCCAGAAAAGCCAGTCGAAATTTCAAGATAGTCAGGTTAAAATGGATTTAAAAATCATTCACGACAATTACTTCGGGCTAGCAGATGCAATAGAAAAATTACAAAATCCTGCGTTGCCGTTAGAAGAATCTCTACAAGTAGTGCAACATGTTCACGCACAGCTATGCGCGATTGAAGACGCAAAAAATTTGAGTGTTTTTGAGAAAAATTCTGATTTTGGCACATTAAGACGCATTTGTGAAGGTGCGTCAACAGAATCGTTAAATTATTTGAAAGATTATTTTACTTACGCAAATATTACGTCACTAGATGTAGAACGTTTGTTCTCTGCATATAAACGCATTTTTTCCTTATGCCGTACTAGTTTTGCCGAAACAACAGTTGACATTATTCACTTTGTGATTTCACGGAGGACTCTTAAAATGGTAAGTGTTTGAGCACGTGTTATTTAATTTTTATTTAAAAGATGAGCGAAATTATTTGCGGCAGCAAACATCTCTATTAGCAGAATAACTCTAGTGGAACGCGAGGCCTGGTCGACTTTACGCTACTGCGCGGTACCGCTCGTGGCCAGCTTTAGTCATTAATCAACACTTTTGCATACAGGATTTCGATTTTACTGAAATCTTCATAAAAATCAAGTTAGCTTTAAAACGGTAATGTTTAGACCTATCGAAATAGATCGATTTTACGCCAAATTAATTGTTGAATTCAAATGTTTTATAAAAATTAGGATAATCGTATCTAAGGTAAATCGAATGTGTCTTACTTCCGGTGAAACCGGAAGTTGAATTGATGTGCCGATATTTTCTAAAAGTTAGCTCTCACCAACAAAATAAGTCTGCAAATTTACAAATTTGAAACCTGCTTGGTTTCTGATATGGGACTAACGTAAGATCATCTTGTGATACCCTATATTTATATTGAAAATCCTGCGGAAGCTATTCTTTTTTGTTTGGAATTTGAAATTGAGTTAATCAATCAAAGTTTTTCTGCTTTTCCTCCATTTATAATGAGACCTCTAAAACTATAACTGCGTACATCCCTAAATGGCGTGGTTCTCGTATGTACATATATAGACCTAAAGCAATCCTAATTCAGATCTATTTACGCTACCGTCAAAAAGTTTGAAAGCAGTAGTATATTTTGCAAAAATACAGGCTGTTCAGTTTGAACCCTGTTCTACGGGTAACTCTTTTGTTTCTAGAGATATAAGGACGGTTAAATTACAAAACAATTAATTTCTTTTTGTCGTAGAGTTAGAATCTCGTACAAAAAAGACTGGTGATTGTACCAGTTCACCGGAAATGACTCCAACTTTGGTTTTTTAATGGAACACCTTGCACATTTTACATTTTCGGAATCTACGAATCATTTTGCATCCGAATGCATCATTTTAGTAGATTTTACTGTATTAAAAAACATAAATTATAACAACAACAATAGAACATACAATCGATAGATAATAACATTCTAATCTAAAGGTATTGTTCAAAACTTTCACCATTATGGATTAAGCACAGATTAGCTTTTCTTAAAATGTTGTTTCTTACTTTTCCGTAAAATTCGGCCATCAATATTTAATAGTAAGCTGACCGCACGTTGGGTGCCGCGCTTGCTCACTCAGGATCAAAAACGCATTCAAATTAACATTTCGAAAACCCTGTGGAAGCAATTTAAGAGAATTAAGTGGGAGTTTTGCATTCCTCCCCTCCGATCTTTGGAGCGGGGGTGCTAGGATGTTTATTTAACTCCAGCCAACAACAAACGTGGGGTAACGGGGAAGAAACTCCTCCCCAGCTCATTTTCCTATTTTCATTTCTTCAAAATTAATGAAAAATATTCCTAAAACAGATAACTGCATAAATTCAGAGGTATTTCTAGCATGATTTCGTAAATTAAATATCTTTTGCCAAGTAATTAAGGGGTTTCCTTAGTGAAGTTTGTTACTGTTGGGTTGTATATTTTGAGTCATCTAGTCGCGTCACTGCATACATTTCATCGTGCTATTTTTAAAAATTACTTCATTAATCGAAAATCCATCGTCAATTTGCATTTGGAAAGGAATTATCAATATTTGCTGTGGATGAAACAATCGCCATCGCGATTAAAATAAAGAAGAAGAGGGACGCTAATTGATTTTCTCACTTTGAGTAAACTTTTCATCGGGGTTAAGGCAGTTTTCCTTTAAATGTAATATAAACATAGAGTTTATATTGACATCATCGTAAAATTCAGGTTAGTTTCGATTTTTAGTCTTCATTTCTGTTAAAATGTTATTTGTTGATATTAAAGTTCGTTCAAATAACCGACAAAGTATTTAAGAACACTTCCGAACCCTCAGTTCATATAATTATTTAACTAATTTGAGAAAATTTAAATGTTTCAGCAATTTTACACTTTTAAAACATTTCAGTATATTCGTTAAAATTGTCGACAATTTCTCATAATTAAAATGTCATATTTTATATTGAAATTTTTATGTTATTTATTTCACATAAAGAATTCGGTTTATATTATAATACAATTTTAAAAACAAAAACATGTTTGTTTGTTATTGGAAGACGTATTTAGATCTTAGATATAAAAGTCTCAAAAATTATGTTTGTTTACACATAAAATCATACTTTTAACTAAGACAGATCATCAATTTTCTTCGAAAAATTGTTTACTCTCTTATAATTAGGTACTAATCGCAACTCAGGTAATTGACGTTTTGATCATCAGTTAAACACAGTAAATATGTCGCAACATGGAACAATGTACTTGAATTAATCATGAACGTACATAACAATAACAAACGAAAAGCAATAAATCCACGGCACTTTGCTCGATTAAAATCTATGCATATTCTATCGACAAGGATAAAATACTTTGCGGATATATCCTCCTCAAAACCAGAGTTTTAATCATGTTAGATTGCTGTAAGTATACGGTACAACAAAATTGAACTATAAACAAATTTCAGGATTTTTATCTATATTTCCGACCTCTTCATTAACCTTTTATATACCATTGTTTCAAAATGAATAACCACTAATGAATAGTTCGGTGAGAGAGTCTATACAGAGTGATCTATTCAAAATAAGCTGGGTCAACCGGAAGCTCGAGATATGCCGAAATATCTTAGATATTTTTGGACTGATTTGTAGAGTAGCTCAATTTGCACCAACAGCCAGTGACGGGCGCATAAAAGTTTACACAAAATAAATGGTCAGAAATAAAATATAATACGTGCTCAAACACTTACCGTCTTAAGAGTCTTCCGTGAAATCACAAAGTGAATAATGTCTGTTAAATATCTGCAACATTAGATATGTTTCCACAGTTATTTCGGCAAACCGAGTGCAGCGTGAGGAAAAAGTGTGTTTATATGCAGAAAACGAATGTTCTACATCTAGTGACGTTATATTTGCGTAATTAAAATAATCTTTGGAACAACTTAACGATTCTGTTGACGCACCTTCACAAATTCAAACCTTTCTAGAACACAAACATTTTTTGCGTCTTCTACCGCGCATAGCTGTGCGTGAACATGTTGCACTGTTTGCAGAGATTCCATTAACGACATCGAAGGATTTTGTAATTTTTCTATTGCCTTCACTAGTCCGAAGTAATTGTTCTGAATAGTCTTTAAATCCGTTTTAACCCGACTATCTTGAAATTTCGACTGGCTTTCCTTGATAGCCGCAGCTTCCTTCGGATCGAATTGTAAAACCATGTTCTTAATATTCTCAAAATATTTATGGTAATAAAGCGCGGTCTGTTACCATGTTCCCCAACGTGTAAGAATAGGTTCTGGTGGCTCAGGCATACGGGGGCACAGTCTGCGAAATTTGCGAATACGTTTTGGGAATTTGTATGCATTAAAGCGACTACCTCAGGATAACATTTTCTAGTACTATCTGCCACATGACTGAAAGCATGAATTTTACACGTAATATGTAACAAGTTAGCACAATGTTCTTTAAGAGACCGGCCTACAGAAAGCATGTTTGCGGCACCATCACTCATAAACATCAATAGTTGGTTTGTTGAAAGTTCAAACTTTTCCAATGTATTTAACACTAATTTTGAAATTACTTCGGCAGTACATTGTTGTACTCGTCTAGAAGCTATTAGAATTGAAGGTGGCGATTGATGTGGTTCCATTGTACGTATCATTACATTAACCACAGAATATTTTTTACGATCTGTTGTTTCGTCCACACATAACTACAGTTTTTTATCTTTCAACTCCGATTTAATTCTTTTTTCAAGATGTTCACGAGCAGATGGCACAATTCTTTGTAACGATGCCCGATTTGGTAATTTGCAGTCCAAATATTTATTCCAAAAGAAGACATATGCTTCCTTGTCTAGTAAATTAAACGGTAGATTACATGCAATAAAAGTAACACATAAATTAAATTAAAATTTGTGATAGCGCCGTGTGCAATTTTTTTTTTAAGAATACTGTTTACTATTTATGTGACGTTAAAGGGATATTACAAACTACACATTGAATTTTAACGCCATCATAATTTAGGTCAGGCATTTTTGCTACAAATTCTGTAACTTTGTCCAACGTTGGTCGTTTTCGCGACGTAGACAACATTTTTAAAGCAAACGTAGAACTACGAAATAGTATTTACGATAGCGTACGCATGTGTACGCAACAGATCTGGTTGAGACTCGCAGTTATACTGAGGGTTGTATCGAACCTCCGCCACTGCCCGTTGGCGCTAGTGAACAAATTCTCAAATTTCTGCGGTTCTTACTTTTCCATATATCGATAGTTGCAATTCCTGGTGGGACATCTGTATACGAAGAAAAAGGAATACAATTATGACTTGTTAATATTTTTTTATAGTGTTTGGCTGGTTAATTATAGCAATCGGCATTCTGCAAATTCCCTTATGGTGGTCCTACTATATACATCATATGAGGAGGATCGGAATTATTGAGGTAAGTATGTAGGTAGGTTCTAACGTAAGGCCACATATAAACGTAGTAGTAAGAATATCATTTAATGATGCGACCTTGTATGATATATATGTAATGTAATGTAATCATTTAAACTTAGGCGAATGAGAGATACGTACATGTAAATTCGTTGTGAAGTCGGGAGTATCACATTTCCTTGCAGGCTGTAGTGCTATGCTAGGGTTTACCGTCTAGCATCAGCGCGAAATGTCTGCATCCTTGCCAACTTGACGACTTGACGACTCATCAAATAGTTAATTTGAGAAACTATTTTTATAGCAAATACAACTTTTTCAACTTGTTTAACGAATGAAATTACTTTAAATTTCAAAATTAAGGACCGAAAGAAGATACACGCAGAGAAACGTTTATTCGCAATACAATAACTGTTTTAAACCAAAGAAGAAATATTTTCTTAGCGTTTCTTTCTCCTCTTAAGAGAAGGATGCACTTGTGTTGAAATAATTGTATTTCTTTGCTTAAGACATTTGTTAACTTGATTCAAGAAAATCTTGCAGAATCTTGAAGAGAGCGATTGCTCATAAATCAATAGTTTCATATTCTTAAAATAAAGAACTTTTTCTTAGAATTCTTGAAACGCATATTATTTATATGCACAGTATTAATTGCGCTTACCTTGTTTAAAACAGTACGACATATACGTACATAATGCAGCAAATTATTCACATTGCTTGTGATTTTAAAAACACTAAAAGTAGAGGTTATCTACAGACTAACATCACTACCGGCAAAAACAATATTGGAAGAATAAAAGCATTAAAGCTTCTTACTCTTGGCTACATTATTCTTACATTTCTCAGTTTATGTCATTAATCTTCAAAAACAACAACTGAAATATTTTTTGGCGCCACGTAGTCCCAGTAGTTATAGTCATGCCGCCCTAAAGACAGTATACATACATGTATACTCTTTGCTGGAGAGTAGCGAATATAGAAACCGAAATATAGATGGCATACTTCCCGCGCAATGATATAATCTTTAACGTACGACCTTTCATAAACGTTTTCAAGGAGCCAAAAAGGGGACCAAAAAGAGAATACTCGGTTATATAAGCCGCTGAAACGGTATATTAAGCGTCGATAGAGCATCACTGTCGCCTAGGTGTATGTAGGTGAATAGCGCTAGTCATAGTGTTAATCAAACCGACTATATTAGCTGTATTTTTAACGTTACAGTAAATAGAGTTTATTAAAGTTAATATATTCAATTTTAATTAATCTTAGTACTGAAAATTTGAAAATACTACCAAGTCCAATGGGTTATATGAGGTAAAATTCCTACAATTACCAGAAAACACTAATTGGAAAATACCAGAATGTACTATTTACCTGGACAGTAAAAAATGTTAATGTGAGAATAAATATCAATAACATTCCGTAATTATTCGTTAAACAGAGAATATTATTGAATCTTCATGAGTCATATAGCATACCTTCAATAATTACTATTACCTACTTGACCGCAGCATTGTACACAATAGACGGCTACTAAATAAATATACTCAGTGACATAGAAATTGCAACAGCTAGAAGGCGTTGGAATTTCCGGATGAAATTTGGTAGGAGTATTCATCTATGTAATAGTAATAAATGATCAAAATTTGAATCCTCTCAGTGAAGCAATAAAGTTGTTATTGAGGTTTTTACCTCTCTCTCAGCATTGATATTGAATTTTTTTTTAACTTTCTCGATTTGTGTTGTTGTTCTCATTGAACTGCGGTTCAGTTAAGTGTTAGCTATGCCTGAAGTAAGAAGACGAGCAGTGTATCGACAATTAAGCGAATTCGACAGAGGTCGAATTATTGGTTTGCGCGAAGTTGGTTTTTCATTTGGGGAAATTGCTAACCGTGTAAATCGAAATCGGTCTACTGTAATGCGAGTGCGTCGCGCATGGTTTGAAGATGGCCAGGAACGTCGTAGAAGAGGAACCGGGGCTTCAACAACAAATGAGTGTCAAGATCGTCGCTTAAGACAACTGGCATTTAGAGATCGATTTTCCTCTACTCGGGCAATTGGTGACCAATGGTTTGGTGAAGAAGGTCGCTATGTAACCCTTAGTACAGTTTATTGCCGAATCCGAAGTTTTGGGTTAACATCATATCGTTCGCAACTTATGCTTCCTTTGACTGCGGAACATTATCAGCAACGGTTACAATGGTGCAATGAGAGATCTCATTGGAATCTTGAATGGCGTCGTGTTGTGTTTAGTGACGAATCAAGATTTTGTTTTGGCATGCACGGCGGTCGTCAGAGAGTCAGAAGAAGACGGGGTGAACGACGGAATCTTCAATTTACCGTTGAGACGCACGTACACCGCACTGTGGGTGTTCTGGTTTGGGGTGCGATTACTTATGGCAGCAGGTCTCCCTTGGTGTTCATTCGAGGCAACATGACAGCACAACGGTACATTGCGGAGGTGATTGGAATACATCTTCTGCCATACTTACAAGGGCTCGAAGATCCATTATTCCAGCAAAATAATGCACGTCCTCATGTAGCAAGGTTTTCCTTGAACTTCTTTGAACAGGCCCCTGATTAATTTTTTGCCCTGGCCTCCAAGATCTCCAGATTTTTCTCCCATCGAACATGTATGAGACATAATGGGTAGAAGGTTGCGAAACTTGCAGTGTTCTCCTTTTACTTTGGAGGCTTTGAGACATGAGGTGCAACTTGCATGGGAGGCAATACCCCAAGACGAGATAAACCACCATATTCAATCAATGCCACGGCGTGTAAATGAATGTGTAAATCAGAGAGGCGGCCCCACACATTATTAACAATTATTATAAAATTTTGTTTAACTAATAAAGATTTTCCTCCAAAATTTTGATCACTTATTACTTTCACATAAATTTCATCCGGAAATTCCAACCCCTTCTTAGCTGTTGCAATTTCTATGTCACTGAGTATAATTTGATCTAACTACACGCGTTTACCTACATAAACTCGACGCATCATCGGTTCGGCGATGGTGTCGCAATTTCAATGCGGAGAATGCGGAGAGACAACGTTCACGATGAAGAGCTTCCAGGGCATCCGTCCGGCATTTAAAATACGTAAAATGAACTTCTGATTATTTTTTTGGTTATGGGAATGGGAACATTTGATTCCAGTTACGAAATGTCGGCTTGCGAAATGTCTTTGGAAAAAATTTATTCCGTACCGCTGTATTTGAATTTTGCATTCAAATTTATCGAATTTGTCGTTTAATGTATTGAACGCGTCTCTCAATTTTATATTTCGACTTTCGAAATATTGTATCGTCGCTGTTAAGTGTAATATAGAAAATAAATACTTTAAAAAGCTAATAACGAAATAAAGGGTAGATATAGTAAATATCTGTAGAATTATTTGAGGAGAAAGCTCGATGCGAATATTACGATTGCATACCATTCACTGATTTCTCGATCTTAAAATAATCACCGCCTACATCGCATGTTCTGCATACGGCTCTGCTACGACTGACGTCATCCCATACAATTTTGCCGTTCTCTGGATATGTGCTTCTTTACATTACTTTTACATGCACAATACACTCCTGGAGTTTGGTCCGCTTCTCCCGATTCATCCTGTATATACGCGTTTCTTACCATTCAGAAACTAGTTCACTGATACTGTGACATAAACATAAAACACGTTGAGATTTTGATAAAGACGATAAGACACAATCAATAAAGTTATTTACTTTTTTACGATTACTTCATTATGTTTTTCATATTTTTTAAATACCTTTTGATGATTAAGTTATTTCCAAGAATACACGTCAGTAAAAGAAACAAAAATTGACTCATTTTGGTGTCGTATTAATACATACAGGTGATTTGTGGAACAGGTCTGTTAAATTTTATAAATATGTAATAAAAATATTATACAGGCTGTTTATTAAACATACGGCAAAAATTCAAGGGGTTATTCCATGAACTATTCTAAGAATATTTTATACTTTTATGATTTTTGAAAGGCCCTTTGTTTCGAAGATACAGGGCGAGACAAATTTTCGACAAAACCAATTTTGATATTTTTTAAATTATTAATGTAGCCGAAATAAAAATATGGCGTACAACACTGGACTTACCGAGAAGATTGGATTCTTGCATCGTAGCTGGAGGTAGTCATTTTCAATAGTTCTTGCAGATTAAGAAACTTTAAATGTAATTTTTGGTAATAAAATGTTGGTTTTGTCGAAAATCTTTCTTCTCCTGTATCTTCGAAACAAAGGGGCTTTTCAAAAATCATCGAAGGACAAAATATTCTTAGAATAGTTCATAGAATAACCCCTTGAATTTTTGCCGTATGTTTAATAAACACCCTGCATATTTCTAAGCTTTCAGTGTAGGTACGAGTTTCATGAGTCAGTCTCTATATTTATTACATTCTAGGATATAATTTATAACCCTTTATATTTTAGCTTTTTTATATATCTGTATAATAATGCAATAATTGGAATTCTGATGTTTTTTTGCTAAATCACTTATGAAACAATAGGACATATTATCATTTAATGATTCAATAATATTAAAATATTGAATATATAATTACGTTTATGGCATTTAAAATGATCTTAGCCTACTATAAACGAATTTAGATTACCTAAAGATAGTAATGATCTGTCTGCCGGATAAACGGTCGTATGTTGCTATCTGATTATATCATAGTCAGTAAATAAATACTTTGTTGACCTTAATTTTTTTCAAATTTATTATTACACATTCGTCTGAACGAAGTTACATTTTGCTTAATTTCAACTTCATATCATATTTATTTCTACCCAATAATAAAATTTCATTTTCAGGGTATGAAGAAGTCTCTATCACATGCGCGGTGGGGTCCCAACGATGCTGATCGTTTAGCAGAATGGGTAGCTATGAAGCGCGATTTACAAGAGCGAAAATCAATTACTAAAGTTAACTGGCTACTACGTAAATTGTACATACTTATAGGGAAGAAGTACTATTAAATATCAGTGGTGAAGTATGTAATTAGTATTGGGGAGGCTATAAAAAAATGGCAATTTAGGATAAAACTTATATAAGTTTATAATAAAGATTAAATACCTAGTTTCTCTTACGAAATGCATGGTTCTTAGGCAATTATTTTTGCCTCTTCTTGTTCATTTATACAACATCCTATATTTGTGAACATTTTGAGGTATCCTTGTTTAAAATAATGTTTTTGCAGGTTATTACTAATTTTAATTGTTTCTCCAACAAAATGTAATAATTTATAAAACAGCAAGATGTACTATTTTTGTGTAAAAACTTACCAACAATATAGCTAGAGTAATAGTTTCAGCACACGAATTTTTTTTTATAACTTTTGACTATTACAGGAAGAATTTATTTTGTTTCCTTATTTTTCGACAATTTAGATAACAATTTAATTAATTTTGTTTTTGTATGCAATAACGATAGTACCGTACCTGGCCAAATTACTTGAAACACTCAATATTTTGTAGTTTCTTCATAATAAAATATAAACTATACATGTATTATATTTTTTATTTATAAAATATATTATAAAAATAAATATATGTAAATATTAAATAAGTAATTAATATTTAGTCCATAACTCATGATTTTTAATAACACCCTTAATTCTTCGGGGCATACTTTCAATGCAAGATATGATTTTCTCTTTTATATCTTCATCGTTCTCCCATACATCCTTTATATTCTTCATTAATATTTCCTTTGTAGGGTTTTCTCTTTCATATACCTTACTTTTTAGTCGATTCCATACGTTCTGGATGGGATTGAGGTCCGGTGAATTTCCGGGACAACGTAAAAGAGGTATGTGATTGTTTTGAAAGAATTCCTTAACCTTTTTTGCCACATGGCAAGGAGCATTATCTTGCATAAACGTCCTGGCTTAAAATACGGTAATAACGTGTTTTTTAACACATTTATGTACTGCTTTTGACGCATTGTACCTTCTACAAAATACAAAGGGCCGGGTCCGTCTCCACTAATCACTCCCCAAATCATTACCTGCGGAGGGCGTTTTACAGTTCGAAGAACCGTGGACTCTGTAAGACGTTCGCCAGGTCGTCTACGAACAAATTGTGCTCGCTGCACTAACACACAGAGCGAGCACTCGTCACTAAAGAAAACCTATTAAATAATGCAGACATTAATCCAGTAAAAATCATGTTGTTAAGTTATTCACCTTTTTCCAAAACGAACTGCGAAAGGCATATGACGTGAACCTTTTGCCCATGCTGTGAGAAGCCGAACACATGTGGCAGAGCAAATATGGGGGACCCAACTTTTATCATGGTCGTCTACTTTACAACCAAAATAAAGTTCATAACATTTTCTAACTAACGCTGTAAACGAACGTTTCTGGGTTTGAAAAGTCAACTCGCCGCATACGTAGCAGAACGAATTTGGATTATTTTTACAATTTCTCAGCATTTCAGTGGTACTTGGGGTATCAACACAACACTTTAAACATAACAGCATACTTTCTCAAGGGTTAGAACAAGGAAAATGTGGAGCTGCAATGTTCTCTAGCCGGTCAATTTACTACAACTGCGTTCCCAGCCAAAGATCTTATATTGCTCCCGGACAGCTTGTCGAGACTTGTTCTGCCTGTTCCGAATGATGCAAGATTATTTAGAATTACGCAATATTATATAACATTTTATTTCAAATGCCTGAATATCACCGGCATATTTATCGGCATTTTATTGTAAAGCACACAGTATTATGCTACGTGGATATACTGGAACTCAAAAATTGTGGGTGATGGAATAATTTTGAAAGGGAATTTGAATTCAGCGTGCAAAAATACATAGGAAACACGTATTTTTATACTTGGGACAAAAACACATTTTGTATTTAAATTTGAGATACAATTATTTATTATCATGCTTATAACATTTAAGTCTGGTAGGTCCGGAGGATGGTGTGAGAAGCATCCGAGTTTGGAGTCGACGCCTGTCGACATTTCGGAGAGATTCATCATAATTCACAAAATCTTAATACAAAAGTGCGACCGGTTTCGAGCATACGCTCATTTTCAGGCCGACTTAGAAGTAACAATCGATATAGTTGGTCTTGAAGTACAACTAATGTATCTGTAAAACAATTTTTTGATTTCATTGTAATTATATCTAGTTTCAACATATAATTACAAAAATTGTAATGAAAAATAAAATTGATTTGTTAAATTATTGTGGAACATTTGTAAAATTACATTAAGGTTAAATTTATATAATAAAGCTGTAATTTATTTTTGATTTAATTGTTGCAATAATTACAGCGTTATTTTATAAATTAAGCGTTAATCTAATTTTACAAATGCACTACAATAATTTAGCAGATAGTTTTTTTTTTTAATATATAACGTTCGAACTAAAATAATTAGGTTAAGAGTCAAAATGATATCTTAACATTGTACATACTTCTATACCTTCTAGCCTAGTATTCTACTATTGATTGTACTTGACAGTACTATAAAAAGCTGACACATATTTCACTAGGCCTTGTGGTAGTAAAACAATATAAAAGATAATGGTAACAAGTGCTATAACCTCGTAAGTTAATCACCCACTTTTCCTAGAGTAAGTTAATAAACAAGAATTCATTATATTAATAAATGGGTATATTCAGACACTGATGAACCGATTTTCTGATATTTCTAGAGACGGAAATATTTATTGAATTTTGAATTGAAATGTTAATTGCGCAATAATTTATAATTTATCATGTGATGCCTTTATTTACAATACTGTGCTTTGCACAAACCTAGGGATATATACATACATTTGATAGGCTAATATTAAAGATAATATCAATATATGTATAAGTAGGGTATTAATTATTCGTTATCACTGGAATATTAAACGTGTAAAGTACGTTAAAAGGATTCAACAGTTATTACTTGAAAGCTTCGATATTATCTCAGGTCCAAAGTTCAATGAAGTTTCGGGATTCTAGTACAATCAATTCGCAAGTAAGATTTGAACGTAATGCGATTCTAATTTAGCTACGATATATTTGTTAATGACTTCAGCATAAGCCTGCTTATGTTGAACGTTATAAATACATAATACATTAGGATTACCAACATGTAACGGAAAATAATAACAGATAATATAGCTACAAATTTTGATTCACCTATGCACACAACCGTCATAGATACTTACCTGTCTAACCACAGAATTATTGTGCTAGATGCTTAATACAATACTCAATAACAAAAGTTTTACACATGGAAAAACGTTGCTTCAATATAAACAATATACTACATTATCCTTTCCGCAATTACCTACTATAGTAGGTGTAGAGGTTTGAGTTGAACTTTGGATAGTTCTTTACACGAATCGCCTCTATTCATTCCTGTCCTTGGTCTTGTTCCCTGTAGTTCTACAATCGCTATGTCTCTCCATCAGCAATGCGGCCAGTTGGTCGTCCTACGTTTTTCAAGGCCTTCCTCTTCATTCTTTTGCTGTTTTTGTCTTCCATACTGGTTTGGCCACTCTTGTATCTGGCATTCTCATCATATGACCCCCCCTCATTTCTATTACACTTGCCAAAGGTTCCACTTTCAACATCTCTCTCATATTTCTCACTCCATCCATCTTTGTCACCCATATTATTCTCCTCAGAAACTTCATCTCACAGGCCCTCAACATGTTGTTGTGCCTCCTCGTTGGGGTCCAGGTTTCGGCACCGTGTATCAAGATTGGTACAAATACGGCGTTATATATCCTGACCTTAGTCTTCCTGCTTACTTCTTTTTCATTTAGAAAGGTATTCCCTGTTGCGTAATATACTCTACTCGCCAAATTTATTCTGTTGCTGATCTCCGCATCCATATCACCATTTCCATTAATCATTGCTCCCAGGTACTTTATCTTATCGACCTGCTTCACCATAGTTCCGTCAGTGTTCATTTGTAGTTCTCCTGTTTCCTTGGGAATCATTACTTTAATTTTGTCCTAATTTATTTTTATTCCAAATTTAAGTAAATCAGTTGACCAAATGGATGTCTTTTCTTCCAAGTCTTTAGCTGAAGTTGCGCATAGTATCAAGTCGTCGGCAAACATAAATTTCATAATTCTCTACAAAAAGGGACCTGAAATAAGATTTATTGGAATATTTTTTCTGATCATATGATTCATGAACATTCTTTGTCATCATTGGCTTTTCTGTTGTGAATTTGCATCTCTCGTACTTCAGAAGGGCTCACTAAATTAAAATTTGATAGATATATACGTACATAGTATAGTGGGTTTCGTTAGAAAAGGGTACATTTACGTCATACTCTCCACGGAGCGCTTTGCGTTTGAAAGTTTCTGTGGCTAAGCAACAGATATGTTCATAGGCGGGCGTATTGCTTCATTGCCATTGCAATTCTGTGCGGCGTTGAGGATAGTGCTAGCATTTGCTGGTTTAATTCCTTTTTGAATAGTCATGTTTCAATTACGTAATGTACTTTTCTCTAACGAAATGCACTATACATAGTTAGTAGTTATTGCCGATACTCAGAGGTCACCTCTCCCTAGTGAATCTTCAGCCCCTAAGTTATACGGTCCCCCCAAAAATTCTCTAACCCAATATATTCTTACGTCCTATCGTCTGCACTACAAATTATCGAAGCACCTTTCTAGCCTTCTAAAACCTTATGTCGGACACAGCAACTCATTCATCCAAAATTTCCAATATTTCGTCAAACGACCGAACTTTAAAACTATCTTCTTTACTTGATCAAAATATTTGTTGTAGTAAAACGCAGCTTGCAACCATGTTCCCCAACGTGTAACAATCGGCTGTGGTGGTTCAGGTAAATCAGGACACAGTTTGTGAAATAGTCGGGTACGTTTCGGGGACTTTGAAACAGCCTTTGTACTAGCAATCAATGCATTTACTAGTGGAAAACGTGTAGGAATCGTTTGTGCCGCAAGATTTAGAGTATGGATTTTACACGTTACATGTAAGAAGTTACCACTGTGTTCTTTAGGAGATCGGCCCAAAGAACGCATGTTTGCGGCACCATCACTCATAAACATTAAAAGTTGCTTAGTTGAAACTTCAAATTTGTCCAATGAGTTCAACACCACCTTTAAAATCTCACCGGCAGTACAATTTATAACTCTTTTGGAAGCAAGTAAGAAGGAGGATGACGGTCGATGCGGTTCCATTGTATGTACCATAACATTCACAGAATGTTTTTGACGATTTGTTGTTTCGTCCACACACCATGTGATGGCTTTCTCATTCGATGAAAATCTCTGTCCTTCGAGCCTAGGAGACGGAAAAAAAGTCGCTAAGGGACAGATCTGTTGAATAAGGTAGATGGTCTATCAATTCGAACCTTATTCATGAATCTTTGCCATGGCGCCCACTGAAGAGTGTTGTCTTGGTGGAACAAAACTTCCTTTCTTTTCAAATGCGGCTGTTTTTCCGCAATTTCTGCTTTCAGCGTGTCAAGTAATGAGACGTAGTATGTCCCTGTTCTTGTTTTTCTTTCTTCAAGATAGTCGATTGACACAACTCCATAATTGTCCCAAAAGCCAGTCGCCATTACTTTCGCGGCCGGTTGAACAATTTTCTTCTTTTTCGGAACTGATTCATACTTCCCAGTTCACTGTTTCGACTGTGCCTTTGCTAGTAACAACTAGGTATTAACAAGTGAAAGTTTCTGGCATCAAAGTCCTCGTGGTGTAGTGGTTAGTACGCCCATCCGGCAAGCGGGAGGTGTCAGGTTCGATTTCTTACCGGGACGAGATTTTTTCAAGTATTTAATTATAGATTTTCAAGAGATATTGATGTTTAAATTGAAGTGCATCAATATTTGAAGTTGGTACATCCTACGGATCAAACATGTCGTAAAAGAGATTTCTGTATTGTGTATTTTTTGTCAGACATAAAGACCCATGATATCAATAAGCATTTATTTTATTGTTGCTATCATTATTACAATATTACTTGACGTTTAGTATTTGTACATTCATGTGTGTCAAGTTGATAATTGAAATGGAAACAAAACAGCAGATATGCAAATGATATTACGTTTATCCTTTGTTATTTTAGCAAATTACCTTCTCAAAAATTAGTATTGTACCAAAGTTCCGTTCATATGCTAGCCACTGGTGAATTATCGTATGTCGTTCATTGAACTCAATTAGCGCAAATCTTCAGACTTTATCAGTGACCATCTATCATTCAGATGAAATCAGTGAATCAATCAACATAAGACGAAATTCAGATTTATACTTGATAGTGCAAGATATCAAAACAAAAATGGTGTTTCACTATATATTTCATTAAAAGGATACGGAATATAAATTTGATAAGGGGTGATGCAAAAGTAGTTGGGACATCTTTTAACATTTTTTATACTTTAATCAAAAACTATTAGAAAATATGCGATGGTTTAATCTTAAAACTAGAACTTTTGTTAACAATTATCATTAGGTGAAAATGGCAAAAGGTCCACTTTCTTCAATTTTTCTCAGTTTGGATAGAACCTTTTGAATCGTGGCTTGGATGTAATCTGGACTAATTTGCTTGAGCCTATTGCTAATTCTACGTGCTAACCGGTTCTCGTTTTCTGCGGTCCAATCCTTCCCATAAACGAGTCGGCTAAGTTCTGCCCAAAAATCTTCCATAGGACGTGCCTTTGGAATATTTGGAGGATTCATTTCTTTAGGGACGAAAGCGATGTTATTTTCTGTTAACCATGTGGTAACAGTTTTTGCATAATGCGAACTCGCTAAGTCTGGCCAAAAGAGAATATCATCTCCTTGGTGAAATCTTTCAATAAATCGCTTCAGTTTTGATAGACATTTTGTCCCATACACTTCAGCGCTGAAACAGTTCACTAAACCCTTACCACAACACTTAATTCGCACTGGACGCACGTTTCGATAGCCAAGCTATCATCATCAGCAGCAAGACTGAACTAACAAGCTAAGTGAAAAACTAACCTTAAAAGGGAAAATAAATAATGCAATATGAAATTTTAAAATCGAAAAATTTTAAATGAACCGCTTCATTGCACAGGACTATAAATAGCCTAAAGGTAAATGAGCCGAATGACGTGAGTTAATAAATCCGGGATTACAATGAAGGGTTCATTGCACAGGGTTTAAAAATTACAGCTATAAAAGATTAAACATGATGTAACAAAGGATAAAGGCGGGAATTTAGTGGTCCAAATCTGAATTAAAGTGAGTTTTGTTTTTGTAAATTTCCATGCCTTCATAACAATTTAATTGAGAAGTACCCTTACATTTTTAATTAACTTTATATTATAAACTTATGGTTATTTTCAAGCATTTTAGGGCAACGCTAGATTTATCAAACCTTCTGAATTTGAGATGGGCCAAATGTTCTTTGTACCTAATTTTGATTGATTTTTTTGTCTGCCCAATATAATTGATCACAATCTTTAATGAAATTTTGTTTCCTGATTTATCCATTTATCCACTTTTTTGGGAAATTTTCCCAAAAGGGTTTTTTAAGGTTATTTGAAAAAAAAACAATTTGCGGTCAATCTTAGAAAAGATTTTTGAAGACCCTTGGTGTAACATGGAAAAAAAGGGTAATTTAACATATTTCTTATTATTACGGCCGTCAATGCTTCTAATGTGCTTACATTTCTAATTTTATGTTTCCTAATAGTATTATAGACGACATCTTCAGAGAATCCGTTAAAGTTAGAAATATTGATGATTTCTTTTATTTCATTTTGAATCTATCTTTCTTTAAAAGGAAAATTGAGTAAGGGGAAACCAAAAAGTTAATAGCCGAAAGTTTGTGTTCATATGAGTGATTAGAATCCTGTAAGATGAATCTATTATTACTAGTAGGTTTCCTATAAACGTCTATTTCTAACTTATTTTTTTTTCTTATTACTAACATGTCGGGGAAAGGAATCCTGTTGTCTTTTTCTTTCGTGGGAAAATTTGATGGGGGAATTTTTGAGTTAAGTTGTTCTAGAAATCCGTTATTGAACATTTACTGATGTCAAAGATGAAAAAAAATGTCATCGACGTATCTGATCCAAAGCCGAGGGAAAAAAGCGAAAGTATTCTTCAGGTCAGTTTCAAATTTACCCATAAAGGGTTGCCATAAACGGAGATAAGCTTTTACCCATTGCTGTTCCTTCCGTTTGTTGATAAAAAGTGTTTTTAAATTTTGGGAAAAGTTTTGTTTCATGCAAAGTTTTGTCAAAGAAATGAAGCTAGTAACTTCCCCCATCCATTTGGTTATCTAACAAAAGTGTTTCTAAATATTTCAAAGTTAAATCAACTGGAACACTGGGGAACAATGAACTTACGTCAAACGAAACTAAAATTTTTTTGTCAGTAAGCTAAATTTCCCTAGTTTTTTCAATGAACTCGTAAAAATTTTTTTAATAGCCAAATCCGGAAATTGTACAGGTAACTGGTTCAATTTGTCAGATAAACACCGGGAAAGTAAGTGTTGGACTGTTATTTCGAAACAATGGGTCTCATGCTTTTTCCGGGTTGTGTATTTAGGTAAACAATACATCCTAGGTAGTACGGGTTTGACACCGTTAGTCTAAATTTTAAAATTGTCGCTAATGACAGCCTTACATTCTAACATGGTCTTTTTGGTTTCTGAATCATTTTAGACAAAGGTTTTTTTAAAATTTTGAATAAGAACTTTGTGACAAAGTGGTGTTGACTCGACTAAAATAATCTTCTTTGTCTAAGATGACTACAGTGTTCCCCTTTTTTGGATTTTAAAAAAAAACAATTTTTTTTTTTTAGTCTTCTACAATGATTTGATTTTTTGGGCAATGTCGGTGACCTTTTTGCATATTTTCCAAAATTTGACTTTTCGGGCGGAGAATAAAATTTTTTGTGTTATCATCAAAATTACTGACCTTTTTTATCCAACATAATTTCTTAAACCCGGGAGGCTTATTAAATTTCAGGTTGTATTTCAAACCTTTGTTTAATAAGCGTCTCTTCTTTCAAAAAGACTCATGTGACTCGTTTCTAACTAATGCAGTTGGGTTAATTATTGGGGTTTCGGTTTGTTAGTGGTGACTAATTTAAAAACTTTTTCTTGAGAACCTTTTCTTTATCTGAAACTTTTTTAGCAATAACGTCTTCAATCCGTTGAGATAATTAATCCATTCAAAATATTCTAAAATACAAAATTGTTACAAAATTGTAAATGTAAACTATATGCTTCAACTCTAGTTGACTAATTTTTAAAAATGATACTTAATCTCTGAATTTAACCAACAACTTTTGGGGAAAAAATAGCTCTATTAGCCCAACTTGATTTACTCTTGCAGTTAATTTAATAAATTGGAAAAAATTAAATTTTTCAATCTTTCAGAAAATTTTAAAATCAGCATTAACTAGACTAATCTTACTTCTTCCCTTTAAAAAAACGGTTGAGAAACTAAACCGGGGAAAATCAATAAATGGATACTCTAAAAGACTGGAACACTGAAACGTTCATAAACCCTTAAAAATTAAATTGGGACGCTTTTGATAGGCATCATTAGCACAAGACTGAACTAAAAGCAAATGAAAAACTAACCTTATAAGGAAAATAAAAAAAATTTCATGTAAAGATTGTGATCAAGTGTATATTGGGCAGACAAAAAAATCAATCAAAATTAGGTCAAAGAAATTTGGCCCCTCTCAAATTCAGAAGGTTTGATAAATCAGCGTTGCCCTACATATGCTTGAAAAAAACCATAATGTTGATAATATAAAGTTAATTAAAAACAAATACTTTCAATTAAATTGATGAAGGCGGGGAAAATTTTCAAAAACAAAACTCACTTAATGAATTCAGATTTAGGACCACTAAATTCCAGCCTTTATCCTTTGTTACATCATGTTTAATCTTTTTTAGCTGTAATTTTAACCATGTGCAATGAACCGCTTCATTGTAATCCAGGATTTATTAACTCACGTCTTGGGTCATTTACCTTTTGGCTATTTATAGTCCTGTAATGAAGCGGGTTTATTAAATTTTTCGATTTTAAATTTACATATTGCATTATTTATTTTCCTTATAATTTGTTTTTTCCAGCTTGGTTTAGTCCGTGTTGTGTTGGGTAAAACGGCCCGTGCGAATTGTTTGGGGAAGGGTTTTTAACTGTTTCAGTGTTCCAGTGCCACAGTTTTAGAGTATCCATTTTATACACTTCAGCATTTATTACTGAATCACGCACACTTCTTATGAGAGGACTTGAAACACTGGCTTTTGAAATAGCAATCCAAACTAAAATTTTTTGGGTCGAATTTTTCTTACCGGAATCTCACTTCGTCAAGCAGAGTTTTTTTTTTTTGTGTAAAATCCAGCATTTCCAGGGTGTTAGTGTTACCAAAGGAAAATATTTTCTCATCTAAGATCAACACTTTTTGCAACTTTTTGATGGGGCCTCATCTTTCATCAACGAATAATTTCCATTTGTTTATCCGTAAATTTTGGTGCTTTTTGTCTTTTTTTAATATTTTGAACCTTCTTTTTTCCAATTTCTTTATATATAAGACTGAGACATTTAAACTTTGCCGCCATTTGTCATTGCGAATTCTAATTTGTTTTCCATCAATTCCATATTTCTGTAACTTTTCCCTTTTGTTTTTTTGCTCTCCTTTTTTTAAGTTTAGTAGATTTGCCAGTAAAAAGTTTTATGATGCTTTTTATGGGTCCCCAAAAATTTTTTTTTTGTAATGTGTCTGGCCACTTCCGCGGGGGCATCTTTCCCAAAGGGGAAAAAATAAATTTTTCGTAAATTTTCAAAAACAGCGTTTTTATTCAAACCAACAAATAAACGATTATCTGTTTAAGGAAACGTTCGAACAAGACATTGACGTTTTACTCATTTGTCAAAAAAAATTTTACAGCCTACTACCAATTTTTCAAATGTCCAGCTACTTTTGCATCAGGCCTTAGATGTAAAAATTCTATAATATTTTAAATTGACCATCTTTTAGATTTAAATTGTTTCGCAGAAATCACAAAATTACTAGGGAATCAATTATCCGAAGTCAAAAAAATTTTTTTTCTTAAAGCAAATTGCGTCTGACTAGTTTATGATTTCTGCTGAAACAAGGCTTATACCTAGAATCATTATTGCAGGCAGGAAAAGGAAATATCAAATTGAAATTTCTACGTAATTAATTTATTCTAGAGTGCTTTCTATTTCAGCACCAATTAATTTATTAACAGTGAGGGTTGAAGATAATTCCTTTCTTAATATTTTAAAAAATAATGTAGGGAAAAAGTTTTCAAATAAAAAGTATTCGGAAATAAGTTCAGCCATAAAGCCATTATATCGCCAAATACAAGGGTAATTTGACATTAATTTAGCCTAAGTAAGAAAACGCACGATTTTTGTTCTTTTTCTCATTTATTTTTCAACGTAGTCTCCTTTTACGTCAATACACTTGATAAGGCGGTTTCCTAACTTTTTTATCCCTTCCGAAAAGTAATTTTGCTCGATCTTTTGAAAATAGTGTGAAGTTTTGGTCATGACCTCATCGTTCGTTGCAAAACGGCGTCCTCCGAGCCATTTTTTTAGGTTTGGGAACAGGGAAAAGTCGCAGGGGGCTAGGTCTGGCGAATACAGTGGGTGATCGATTAATTCGTAGCCTAATTGGTGCAATTTTGCTTGTTCCTTTGCTTGTGTCCACCTTTCCGGCCGATTGGGTGGTCTTGGCCTTCTTCGGTGTGCCTTCACCGCTTTTTCTCCAATGCTATTACTGTTCCTTCGACTCCGGCGTGTAGTAATGGACCCACGTTCCATCAACAGTGACGTATCGGCGAAAAAAATTCTTCGGATGGCGTTTTATCATTCCCAAAAGATTATTTGAATCCGTCACACGTGTGCGTTTTTGGCCGACAGTGAGCAAACGCGGCACCCATCGCGCGGATAGGTTCTTCATATTCAAATGTTCGTGTATGATGTTTTGTATGTACACGCTCAGTTGACATGTTTAGGGGCCTCGTAACGCAGTGATCTGTCAGCTGTCTTACGGATTGATGGTTATCACAAGTATCAGCGTCAGTGGACGTTGTTGATGGTTTCGGTGTAGTAATGGTTTCTGGGGCACCTCCCGTTCATCATCAAACACTCTTATGACCACGAATAAATTCAGCTTTCCAAAATTTCACTGTTGCTAACGACGGTGCAGACTCGCCATAAACAGCATCCAGTTCGGCTTTGACTTCTGCATTGTTTTTTCCCTTTCAAATGTAGGTACTTAATCACTTAATGATATTAGACTTTTTCCATTTTAAAAATACACAAAAGTTGCCGGCTTTCGAGGACTGTTAAAACCAAACTAATTGTGTTTTTTGCTTGAAATTTTGACAGACGTCATGTGATGGATGGCAGATGTTAACACCGAGAGCAATTAATATAGGGTGTTCAGTTTCAAGTGTTTCGAAAAGATGCAATCTACGAGGCTCGTCGGGAAACTGGTACCCGTTCGTGCCGTGTGGAGCAGCAGTTGCGCGACGAGCCGCCGAGTGGTTTCCTCGTAACGCAGTGATCTGTCAGCTGTCAGTGTACGAGATTTGATTGAGTTATCTACGATAGTATCGTGTCAGTGTGAGTTTGAAATGTTTAAGACACTCGACAATACCGCCAGTTGTGAAGTGCGGTTTGTAATAAGATTCCCGAACGCCAGAAATGTGAAGCCATGTGACACTCACCGTCAAATTCAAGAAGTGTACGGCAACGATGCGATGCATGCATCATCGGTTCGGCGATGGTGTCGCAATTTCAATGCGGGGAGAGACAACGTTCACGATGAAGACCGTCCAGGGCGTTCGTCCGTCATTACTGATGCATTGCTGCGTGCAGTTGACGACATCATACAGCAGGATTTGCGTGTCACACTTAATGACATCAGCGCACGTTTTCCACAGATTTCGCGCACCATAACGCATGAAATCGTCAAAGATCATCTGCATTACAAAAAAATTTGTGCAAGGTGGGTGCCGCGCATTCTTTCAGAGGAACACAAAAACAAGCGTATGGGTGCGGCCTCGAAAGCAAACGCCAGTCCATGGAATGGTATCACTCTCATTCACCGACCAGACCCAAAAAGTTCAAGACAGCAGAGTCGACTCGCAGACTCATGGCAACCTTCTTCTGGGACAGACATGGTCTCTTGCTTTTGGAGTTCATGCCTCGAGGGGCATTAGTGCGGAAGCATATTGTGCCACGCTACGGAAGTTGCGGCGGGGAATTCAAAATCGGCGGCGAGGCCTGTTGTCGTCGGGCATTGTGTTGCTGCACGACAATGCCCGTCCCCATGTTGCTGCATCAACACGCCAATTGCTACAGCAGTTTCGCCGGGAAGTCTTCGATCGCCCACCCTACAGCCTAGATTTAGCACCGTCGGATTACCACCTCTTTACAAAATTGAAATATTTTCTAGGCGGAAAACTTTTCCGCAGCGATGACGCCCTTAAAGCAGCGGTCACTACATTTCACTACATCCCACGATACGACAAGTGTCTTAATTTACGAGGTGATTATGTAGAAAAGTAATGTATAGTACATGTATATGTCTAATAAAAAGTTTGTTCAGATATCTCTATTGGTTGCGATTTAATTGGCAAATGGGTACTTGTTTCCGGATGAACCTCGTATATTTAAGAATAAATTTTAGGTATAGGGTATGTTGCATAAAATAATATTAAAATTTAACACAGAATCCAAATCTGACATAAAAATGGCGGTGTTCTATTTAAAGTAGGGAAGTTGTTGGCTACTTCTGGTATAAGAGAGAGATACCGGCAGTTGAAAATATTTTGGCTGAGCTAGCTTTAAACGATAACTTTTTAAAATTTTTATTTTACTCTCTTCTCCATATACTTTTAACCGACGCTCATCGTGGCATACCTGTATACAAACTTTGTCTTCTAGCTATTACATAAACAGCAATATTAATCAATTACTCGTAACCATAACATTTAACTAACTTTGTTAAATCCTCGGTCATTGAATGTATATAGAGTACCGTTCATGGAAGTTCGGGCAAGCTGACAAATTATATTAACTGTTTAGGAAAAAAATTTAAAATTATATAATATACATTTCTGTGAGGAATTATTAAAACTAACCTTTTCTGGAAGCCTTTTACCAATTTCCAGGTAGTATTTGTCTATTATAAGACCGTTATCATAAAATATATAATTATGTTGGAAATCCCCAATAATTACAGTGACAATAAAGCTTTATAATAATCCCTATGAGGGTTAGCTGATTCACTCGTGTTACCTGGAAATATTCGTATACCCTTTATAAAGTATTATAACATTTGTAAACGCAGTAGTTCTGAAGAGATTGTTATTGTGAAAGTATCTGTGGTTGTGCAAGTGAAAAAGAAAGTAATTTCGGTTTGACTGCTTAAAATGCCCCGTGGAAAGCCTCTAGCTGTTTTAAAACGATCTGCTATTATTACCTTGCATCAGGAAGGGTACGCAGAAAGACGGATTGCGGATAAATTAAAAATAAAAAAATCTACAGTACATGATACTATAGTTCGATTTAAGACAACCGGTGACGTGCAAGATCGTAATCGGCCAGGACCGTCAAGAAAAACGACTCCTGCGGAAGATTTACGAATAAAAATAATTAGTAAGCGCAATAGAAGACTAACAGCATCAGAAATTGCTGCAGAATTCAATAATGAGCGAGATTCTAAAGTTTCTGTGAGTACTGTGAAACGTCGGCTGGAAGAGGCTGGGTTGCATGGGCGAGTGGCTTGTCGAAAACCGTTACTCCGAAGAGGGAATAGGCTGAAACGACTGAAATGGGCACAAGCTCATAAAGATTGGACAGTGGACGATTTTAAAAACGTTTTGTGGACTGACGAATCCAAGTTTGAGCTTTTTTGGAAATAGACGGAGAGTTTTCGTACGCAGATCAAGAGGGGAAAGAATGTTACGGGAGTGTATAGTTCCTACGGTGAAGCATGGAGGCGGATCTGTAATGGTTTGGGGTTGTTTTTTCTTAATCGGAACAGGGGACTTGCTCAAAATTGAGGGCGTAATGAAAAAAGAAGAATATCGGAAAATCCTGGAGGAAAATGCCATACCGTCAGGAGTCCGATTAATTGGTCATGGATTTGAATTTATGCAGGACAATGACCCCAAACATAAATCTAAATTGTGCACAGATTACCTGGAGCAAGAAGAAAATGAAAGAACCCTAAAAATTATGGAATAGCCGCCACAGTCCCCCGATCTGAACCCGATAGAGTTGTTATGGGAAGAATTAGACCGATGTGTTAGGAAAAAGGGTCCAAAATCGAAGGAACATTTGTGGACCATTCTCCAGGAGGTATGGGCAAGCTTGCCCAATGAAACATTGGCAAAATTAGTGAATCGGATGCCGAGAATAGTGGCAGCAGTCCTAAAGGCTGGCAAGGTGGATTTTTCGATGAGAATCGGATTTAAATTATTTGTATTACATTAACTTTTTCGTTTTAATAAATTTGTGTTTGAAAATATGTAAAATCATGTAAGTAAGTATTAAATACATGGCCATTTAATATTTCTCTTATTTTCTTTGACTTCCGTACATTTTTTTGCTTGCCCGAACTTCCATGAACGGTAGTGTATGATATGTACTTGCAATTATCTTTTCCATATAATGTGTTACAGTTTATAATTACGTAAGTGAGATAGACACAGTAATTTTTATTAGTTTCGATCATGTTACGGATATCATACTTCCCAAAAACAAAAGTTTTCGTTTTGAAAGGTATGTTGTTGCTGTCCTTGAAAATCCAGTGTAAACTAGATTATTGTAATTAATGTAACAATTATGTCTTCCACCAGTTATTCTAGTGTTTATGCTCTCCAGAATTATATTAAGACGTCCAAACATTATGTAATTTTAAAATCTGTAAATATTTGTACCGCAATTTACGTGTAGCTGGAAAAGCCATGAATCGAGTTTATACCGGCAATTAGAGAAACAAAGAAAATTATAATTAATTGTAGAATAGTTAGCAAATGTTAAACAGCGCATTCTTACTTCTTATCAGCAATCTGTATTACTAAACAAACTTTAACTGTGTGATTGATAAAAAAACACTCATGAATCCGTCAAAACATTATTCACCTATGAATTTTTACAGCAAACATAACTGTACTTATGTATTGGAATGTTATTCAATTGGAAAATATTGCTTTCTAATTTAAATATAATTTTCTAACGTAAATGTGGGAATATCAACTAGACACTCTTATGGCAGTTTAAAAGAGTAAATTACACAATAATACCGTTTGTGAAAACATAAATTGATGCAATAAAAAACCAACTTCAAAATTTAACGTTTACGCCCTCTCTCTATGCTAGCGCGTCACGTAACAAATCCCGCGTTCGTTTAAATGATCAAACTTGAATTAATCTTGTATTTGAAATACTATTTTAACACCTTAATACTTGAAATTACTCTGGAAGGCGATTCGAACTAAAGGGGCAGATCGTATCGGTGTCCCTTTGCTCCTTTGTTATCGATAGCATTTTTCAAATATAAATTACGGTCAATTAATATACACATTTTATGTAGACAGTATTTTAGATTCTGACAAGTAAATTTTTAATCAACTAAAATTTCCTTTTTTCTATCATATTACAGCTTGTGTACTTTAGGACTGCACTGTATAGGCAATGTGTAGTTTACCAGTAGGATACAGCTATGTCTACAATCACGGAATTAATTAAATTGCTTATTTACCAGATAAAACTGGAATATACACGCTAATAACCACATTAATGAATTTTAACGCGTTTACGCACGAGTGTATATACCTTGGGTCTTGGGAAACACAATGTGTAAAATACCGGATTTATTCAAGAACCGAGCAACCATACCTTATCTATTATTGTGACATCTAAAAGAAATACCTGATTCTAGCTTCGTCAAGAATGGAGATAGTCACGTGTATACTAAATCAGATGGGAAAGCTAAACAATCATTGTTTATTTCTTCCAGTTTTTGTATCGTACGTTATGGATTTAGTATCAAAGTGGATGCTATGGGCACCGTCACAATAGGTCTATTTTGGTCGTAGTATTGTTCATTGGGGCATCGCTACTGATTGGATAATTTTTAGAATACAAAAGGGAGCAATAAGAATTGCTGCGGAAGTTGGTTATTATGATTAATATATGAACTCCTTTATTGACCTTGCAACATCAACGTTTTGATGTTTATAAAAAAGATCATAATTTATTCAACAAAAATTGCATTGATCATTAATAGAGTTTGTTAAAAAGGTGGTACCGGGTGGCAGTAGCGTAGCGATAGCGGCGTGGGTAGGGGTAATTTTCAACTCGTAGTCGATCTCGACAGTACCGCGAAAGAGTTCAAAGCGACAGTTGCACGCTGCACGCCAAATAAGTACGTGGAGATGGGACGCCCAAAGGGTGTAATGTTCCGTTCGAATGTGAATAAATATCTCAAGTATTTCCCTGGATTAGAATATAGAAGTCCGCATATTTATTGCGCAATATGTAATAGCGGTTTGCTATGTCGCGATAGGTTTGAATGTAGAAAACATTGTAAAAGTAAACGCTATGTATTGAATTTAAGAAACGGTATTCCATACTGGCAATTTTTATATGGTTCTATTTTTATGTTAAGTGTGTGCAACATCCCACAACATCTAGTATCTAATGAACACTTTCGTCATTTTTGGGCCAAGTACGTTCCCTCATGGAAGCTGCCAACATCTATGCAATTACGATACAATTTGCTACGTGTGCAAGGTACAGTAAAGGAATGTATAAAAGACGAGTTGAGAAATAAGAAAATCTGCCTATGTGTGGATGAAACAACTGATGCTTAGAAACACAGAGTCATTCATGTTGTAGCGCGTCCTTCAAAACGTGATGGTCCACCAGCTTCATTGTTGTTATCCAGTAAAAGGATTCAGAAAACTAATGCAGAAATTGTTGTCAAGATAATAAAAGATTCGTTGAGAGAATTTTGTATCACAGGAACTCAAGTCATAATGTTCGTTACTGACGGAGCCGCAACAATACTGAGAGTTGGTAGGATGTTGAAAATATGCTTTTCGACTCTTCTTCACATAACATGCCTCATACACACATGTCACCTCGTAGCAGAAACCATTCGAAAGTAGTATCCGATGGTGGATAAGTTAATAGCATCTACCAAAAAAGTGTTCATCAAATCTCCCAAACATATAAGTGTATTCAAACAATTGTGTCCGAAATTACCACCACCACCTCAGCCTGTAATAACCCGATGGGGAACATGGCTCCAGGCAGTATCTTACTATCAGAAATATTTTTCACTAGTGAAAAATGTCATCTTGAAACTTGATTCAAATGATTCTGCAGCAGTTCGAGATAGTCAGCAACTTTTTTCCAATTCAGATTACATGCAATAAAGGTAACACATAAATTAAATTTAAATTTGTCATAGTGTTGTTTGCAATTTTTTACTTTTAAGAATGTTGTTTACTATTTACGTGACGTAGACAATCCCGTTTGAACCAACACATTAAAGGGATATTACAAACTACACATTCAATTTTAACGACATCATAATTTAGGTCAAGCATTTCTGCTAGAAATTCTGTAACTTTGTTCAACATTGGTCGTTTTCGCGACGTAGGCAACATTTTTAAAACAAACGTAGAACTACGAAATAGTATTTACGGCAGCGTACATGTATACACAACAGATCTGATTGAGACTCGCAGTTATATTGAGGGTTGTATCGAACCTCCGTCACTGCATGTTGGCGCTAGGGAGCAACTCTAATGAAGACAGCTTTTCTATTCTGTACTATCTAATGCAAAAGATTGTTAAGAATATCGTGTTATATCAGCATTTTTTATGATATATTTTTAAGTCGCACGGTTTTGTTTTTGTAATTGAACGAATTTATTAATTTGTACTAATGTTTGTTTGTACATAAATAAATAAATATGTAATACATGTTATTTTACTTTTGTTCCATTCAAAATTCTTTGTTTATGTCTTGCAAATTCCTAAATTACTAGTATAAACCTAACGTACATTATTTTGGGGATTGTCGTGCAATTTTAAGCTCTTAAAAAGTTAAAGCAGCCCAATTAAGAAGCGTACCTGATAAAGTGGGCGTTTGGTTCAAAAAGGTTGTGAAACATTGCTTTAAAGAATCTTCCAATATACGTATAAATCACTGGAGTCTATGGTTTTCTTTTTTATGAAACAAAATTACCTAAGGAAATACCGATGAACACACATAGTTTTGCCCATAGAAGATCCTTTCTAAGAATAATTTAATTGTGGTAAAATTTGCGTTTCTTATTTATATTAATTGCAATTATTTATGTGAAAGCCTTGAAAACAACATGCTAGCAACTTTTATGGTTTAAAATGTGACATGCGTCCACTGCCACGTTCACAAATCGCAGTGAACTAGTATTATGCTTTTCTAGGTGTAAATAAATAATCACCAATTTTACGCTAATTGAAATATTACACAATAGGAACTGTTTTTAAATACTAGCGCGTGTTTTTACAATCAAAGATCTGCGTTTATTTCATATAAGTGAACAGATTTTTACCAAGGTTACATTCACATGTTTCTAAATGTAGGTGAATGTCAATGTACAACCGATAATAAAATTTGCATCATTCTCCAACGGTTATAAAGATCTTAAGATTAGTTAGTTCTCAATTTACTCAATGCGCTAATATACAATAGAGTTGATACTGATATATTGAAAGATCAAACAGAGTAGTACAAACAACATTAGCGAACTTGATTCCATTTGCATTCGTTTCGCTAATTTAATTTGGTTGTAAATCAAAATACAAAAATAGTTCGAAAGTAACGGTATATTTTAGCTTTTGACTAGAATTTATTTACTTTCTTTTTGGTTTTTAAAAAACTTACATGCAAATATAGATATCTAAAAGCTTGAACTAATCACTAATCTGGGCAAAAGTTTACACATAAAATAGAAGGTAAGAAATAAATTATAAAACGTGCTGAAACACTTACCGTTTTAAAAGTCTTCCGTGAAATCACAAACTGGGTAACATCTGTTAAATATTTAAATCATTAGATATGTTTCCACAGCTGTTTCAGTCAAGTGAGTACGACGTGCGAAATAAATGTCTTTTAATGCTGAAAACGACCGTTCAACATCTAGCGATATTACATTTGCATATTTAAAATAATCTCTGAAACAACTTAATGCATCTTCACACGCATCTTCACAAATTTGCCTTAATACATATAAGAAAATCGGAGTCTTTCTCTAAAACACTTTCAAATTTTCGTATTACATACCAATTTGTTTCGCCTTCTACAACGCATAACTGTGCGTGAACATCATTCACAATTTGAACAGAATCCACTAGCGACATCGAAACATTTTGTAATTTTTCTATTCCTCCGCTAGTCCGAAGTAATTGTTGTGAATAGTTTGTAAATCTCTTTTAACCTGACTGTCTTGAAATATTTCCTGGCTTTTCTTGATTGCTGCAGCTTCTGTCGGATTGAATTTTAAAACTACCTTCTTTACTTGATCAAAATATTTGTTGTAGTAAAACGCAGCCTGCAACCATGTTCCACAACGTGTAACAATCGGCTGTGGTGGTTCAGGTAAATCAGGATATAGTTTGTGAAATAGTCGCTGCCTTTGTACTAGCAATCAATGCATTTACTAGTGGAAAACATATAGGAATCGTTTGTGTCGTAAGATTTAAATTTAGGATTTTACACGTTACATGTAAGAAGTTACCACTGTGTTCTTTAAGAGATCGGCCCAAAGAACGCATGTTTGCAGCACCATCACTCATAAACATTAAAAGTTGCTTAGTTGAAACTTCAAATATGTTCACTGAGTTCAACACCACCTTTAAAATCTCATCGGCAGTACAATTTATAACTCTTTTGGATGCAAGTAGGAAGGAGGATGACGGTCGATGTGGTTCCATTGTACGTACCATTACATTAACCACAGAATGTTTTTGACGATCTGTTGTTTCGTCTACACACAACCACAGTTTTTTATCTTTCAATTCCGTTTTCATTCTTTTTTCTATATGTCCGCATAGTCCGCACAGTCCGCATATTTATTCCAGAAAGAGACAAATGCTTCTTTGTCTAGTAAACGAAGCGATAGATTACATAAAATAAGAGTAACACATAAATCAATTGTAAATTTTTTGCAGAAGAATGCTGTTTGTTTTCGATGTGACGTTAACAATGGCTTCTGGAGCAACACATTAAAGGATTTTACAAACTAGACATTGAGTTTTAGCGCCATCAAAAATTAAGTCCGGCATGTCCATTGTAAATTTTTTAACTGTGTCTGCGATTGGTCGTTTTCGCGACGTACCTAACTGCGACATTTTTAAAGCAAACATAAGCGTACAATTACGAAATAATTTACGACAGCCGACATATACACAGAACTACTCGCATACAGCATCGATTTAGTACTGACGCTGTGAATGTGTGAAATTAATAATCGCCGACTCCGCACCACATATCTACTACACTGACTGTTGTGAAAATTATAATATTTTGTCGCGCACAGTATACTTTGTTAACGTATTTCTAGATGAGGAAACCCAAAAAATAATAATATTCCATTGAAAATAACAAGGTAGGTGCCTGTTTCGCTTGTCGATCACCTTGTATATATGGAAACATTTTGAGGGGTACTCTAGGAGGTCTACTACATCATTAGAAGATATTAGCTTTCTACTATTTACACGAAAGGCGCAATTTTACAATTCCGGAAGATTGGGACAGCCTGTATGTGTTGTAAATAGTCAAATTACGAATCAGAATTTTCTAAGGATGCTAAATGTTTTAAAGTAGCCTCTACCGGAACGTTTACCCTACATTTAAGTACATAAGTTTTTAAATTTTGTTTACCTAGATTGTTAAGATAGGTGCCGTAAATTATCGGCCTGACAGGCTTACATAGGTTCGAGTTTGTTCAAACTCTGTTGCGTTATAGTTGCACATGTGCGAGGCCTACACTATATACACATAAGGAAAGAAAATATCTAGCTATACGAAAAAGCGGACATACGAAAGCGGTAAACGCGATGGAAGATTTACCACAAGCGGAGAGGTTAGCGGGAATCGACGGTTACCGATATGGTCAGTTGCGAGGTGTTTATTTTTCTTTTCTTGTATTTCATCAGAATCTGTTTTTATTTTCATCTTTAGAATAAATATGCGAAACTCTCATTTCCAGGCGACCATGACTTCAAATTATTACGTGCGCTCTTGCACACAGTAGGTATACATCCCAACGTTGTTACAAGCGTACTAACGCTCGACTCGCATCGAATCGATCGGATTCCACAATCCCCTCCTCGCTCTCTCGCCGTACATATATAGATATAACTAATTTCACATTTTCCCAATGTGTATGGTATGGCTTGAAGATAGAGTTTTTAGTAGCTAGCTGAAACGTGACTAGTGCATGAAAATGTCTCGGTAACGAAATTGAATACCGAGGTCATTAAATTTTTAACAGAAGAAGGCATACGCCTAATCATATTAACAACGTTTAGACGGCGTTTATGGTGATTTATCTTTTATATTCCACTGTAAAAAAGTGGGCAAAATGTTTCTGTTTGGAGCAGGAATCCCTTGAAGATGATGAGCGCCCCGATCGGTCAATTGAACTGATAACTAGAGTTGGCCGTTACGGTTACATACAAGCCTCAGTGTAGCATCGACCTTCCATTAGCGCGGTACGTGTTGTTTAGAAATGTTGCGAGTCGCGCAAACGACCTAAGGGGGGCCAAGTTAGAGAATCTTTAGCCGAAATCACTGACTTAACGTATGATGGCGCTAAAATTGAATGTGTAGTATGTAATGTCCCGTTGATGAGTCTACGGCACGTAAATAGTGAATGGCATGCTTCAAAAAAAACTTACACACGAGATTATGACTTTAAAATTTTTATGTGTTACTTTTATTGTATGTAATATCCCGTTTAATTTACAGACAAGAAGCTTTGTCTTGTTTTGGAATAACTATTCGGAGTACAAATTACAAGCGGACATCGTTACGAAGGATAGTGCTATCTGCTCGTGAATATGTTGAAAAAAAAATTTAAAATGGAGTTGAAAAAAAGTGTGGTTATGGGGGACGAAACGAAGATCGAAAAAAACATTCGGTCGTTAATATAATGGCACGAAAAAGGGAACCGATCAATCGTCACCTTCAATTCTATTAGCTTCCAGACGAATACAAAATGTACGGAAGTAATTGAAAAGTTAGTGTTAAATACATTAAATTGTGGATGTTTATAGTGTGGTGCCGAAAAATGGTTTCTGCAGGCCGGTTTTTAAAAAAAGCATTCTGTTAACTTTACACGTTTAACGTTACACATTACGTGTAAAATTCATGCTCTCAATCTTGGGGAGATGGTATGGGAAAAATTTACCCTGGGTAGGGGCTTTAATAAAAAAAAAAGCAGTTTGTCAAATCCCCGAAACGTATTCCGAATTTCAGACTGTGCCCCCATACCTGAGCCACCAGAACCATTCTTTCACGTTGGAGAACTTGGTTTAAAAGCTGCGTTTTTTTTTTATCATAATTATTATGAGAATATTAAGAACGTGGTTTTACAATTCGATCCAAAAGGGAAACTGCGCTATCAAGAAAAGCCATGAAATTTCAAGATAGTCGGGGTTTAAAAAGGATTAAAAAATTATTCACAACAATTACTTCGGACTAGCGGAGTCAATAGAAAAGTTACAAGATCCTTCGGTGTCGTTAGTGGAATCTGTGCAAATAGTAATAACATGTTCGCGCACAGCTATACGCGATAGAAGACGCAAAAAATGTTTGTGTTCTAGAAAAATATGAAAGTGTTTTAGAGAAAGATTCTGATTTTGGCACATTAAGACACATTTTTTTGAAGGTGCGTCAACAGAACCGTTAAGTTGTTTCAAAGAATATTTTAATTACGCAAATATAACGTCACTAGATGTAGAACGTTCGTTCTCCATATAAACACATTTTTCCCCCGCCGCCTCGGTCTCGAAACACTTTGAAACAAACTAATGTTGCAGATATTTAACAGACATTATTCACTTTGCGATTTCACGGAGGATTTTAAAATGGTAAGTGTTTGAGCACGCATTATTTTATTTTTATTTAACTACTACGTGAAAGTATTTGGACGCAAACATCTACACACAATAGCTCTGCGGAACCCGAGGCCTAATCGAAACAACGCCGCTGCCCGTTGGCGCGCGTGGCCAACTCTACTGATAACGCTTTAAAACGTTTCAATTATTGAAGAGATGGTATTAGCAGATTGCCGTTTGAAAGTGAAGAAATTAGCAGTGATGTCTAACATTTTTGAAACAAGTAATCGCCTTGCTCTCTAACGTGAACGTCGGATCGATTGTGCGGGCTTTTTTGAAATATGTGTGGAGACGACCCCCAAAAGATTTTGGGGTCTATTATCACAAGAGATGAAACGATGGTTTGTATTATGATCCTCTACCCAAAAAAAAATCGATAAAAGGGGGCGACCCGATGAACCTCGTCCCGAAAGCTGTTTCAACATTTTGGGGAAAGACTAGATTATTTTTAAGGGTATATAATTATTAATTGATCGTTTTAAATTAGGGGAGATTATGTTGAAAAATAAGTTTATTTTTTCTACAATAGGCCCAGAATTTATGGCGCCTACTATGTAGTTAAGCGATGTTGTATGCACAAGTTTCAAAATTAGCATATTCATAAATTTTTGAACCAGTTTTTACTTATTTTGATTTAGCGGTTGCAAACACACGTGAATTTTGTTTTTTTGGCGCATCCACTTATAACATTCAACTCGTTAAGTTCATTGTTACCATAAATTGCTAGACTACCAGTTTATTTACTTTTAAATAAAAGTTTTAGTAACCCCTCATAAAGAAATAATTTCTTAATTGCGTCTTTTTAAACTTTCCATTGTAGGTAATAATTACTTTTTTAATAGCTCGAAAACCTTGCGTCGCGTCGGTGCGGTAAAAATGTAAATAACATTGCGTTACAGCAGATTACGTCCTCGATTTGTCTTAATTTCGTATCGAAATCACTTAGTTTCCAGTTTTACCAAAGTGAAGGCTCCCCGGTTTCAATTACACGTTCCGGAAACCCAATACTGTGGAATAAAAAGTCATCAAATTCGATACTGACGGTTGTGTCGTAATGGTGAGGTCACAGGTTTTTTGCAGTTACAGAAATGTACCGTGCAAGTGGTGGTAATGACGAAAGTCGGGCTCGGGGTGGGGGCAAATTGGCAAATTAGAGATACAAGTATAATAAATTTACCTGTTGGTGGTTTATTATATATCGCGATAGCTATTTGCCGATACACTTTTATTATTGCCGAATGATAACGTGTAGTGATCGAATTAGTGTAATAGGATGTCGTTTAAGAAGGTAAGTTGTTCCCATTAAAAAATAACTCAAATAATTTAACTTTTCTACTTATAATATAATTTCTAAATTAGTTATTTGATAGATATTTAATCTTTCTAATAATTAATCATAACATCTATAACTAATCCAATAAGTTAAATAGTGAAATGCAATTTATTAACAAAATTTTGAAATTTAAAAGAAAGTAGTATCCCAAAACTAAAGCAATCCAAAATGAAAACAAACCAGATTTTAAAATACGGCAAAATTAATAATTTTAATAATATAACTGCAAATTTCTATAGTATCTATGTACGTTACACTTTCTAATGGTAATAGCTACCAATTTAATCCTAATGGATGTTGAGAACAACATTTATAATTTTCGGTATTTACAAATAGAAGCGCTTAATTTATCATTCGAAATCGCCTCGGTATAGCAGTAGGTAGGAAAGTATGTTTTTAAAGTTTAATTTCAATATTCTTCAATATATTTCAATATAACATACCGTATTACTTTTGTCAGGACCAATTAATAATATGATGTTTAGAAAATATGTAAAAATCCCGCATAGTGTGTCAAATATACAGTTGCCAGATGAACTCTACCTATTCCTGAAGATTTTCTTTTAAAAATCTTGGTAAAATCCGGGCACTATGATATTTTCATAATAATTTAGATTTTTCTTCGAAAATCACTTATATTACTAAATACTGCAAAACTAAATACTAAAATTGTGAACCTTGAAGGCTTTATTTTATACTAACAATAGTTACTCCTAACAAGTTACATAGCACAAGAATAACATAAACTTGTATGACTCCCTTAGGAAGTTAAGTTGATAGCAACAAACATTGGTGGCACCCAATGCGATCGTCACCACTTTAAATCTGTTGAATTCAACAATAAATAAAATATATACTCTTATTTATTTTTTTAAATACATTTCATAGTTGGCGTAGGAAACAATATATGACATGTTTGATTTTTAATACAAGAAGTGTCAAAGTTGTCAAAAAAATTGGAATTTGTAAAATATTTTCAATTCATTTAAAAAATGTTTTAAATTAATTGTTGAAACATAAATTTAAGTGAATGTTTGAAGCAAGTAAAAGGAAGGAAGGGTAACATAATACTTTAGCTAATTATTTGAAATGGAATCGATGATATTGTAAGAATTAATAACTAGCAAATATTTTAGATTTTTTTTAAAGATGTGAAAGTTTTTTTAATTTGGATGGTAAAATTATACTACGTAATAAAATTTGTTTTGTATTATTTTCTTAGTGTTTGTGATTGTACAAAAGTAACGAGTTGAACACGAATATATCATTAGTGTCTCCCAAATGTCAACAGTTTTCGATATTTTAAAGTTTGTTCAATAATTATTATTGATTTGAAATTATAATCGTCAATCGTAACAGTTTAAAGTGATTACCAGAGTAGATGTCTGTGTGGTAGTAGGGCAGAAGATCAACACTACACCAGGAAAAAATCGCCAGCAAGAGTAGAATTGGTTCCCGGTGCATACAATGTAGAAGATTCTGTTACCACTACTCCATAAACTTGGACTTCTTAAAAAGTTAATTAAAGCATTGGAAAGCGACACTGGGGCTATGAACCTCACCACTAACGCTGGCCACGAGGGGTACCGCGCATCGGCGTAGAATCAGTTCGGACCGAGAGGAACGGTAGTATTACTTCGTCTGCGGAGCAGTACGGACATTTTCGCTGCCGGTCATTTGCGCAACCGTTTATCTGTTCTAGAAAAATTATGATTTCGTCAGCAAAACGACCGCGGTCGGACAAACTTCGAAAATTTATTGCAGAAATTCCAGACTTAATATATGAAGGTGCTAAAATTAAATGTGTAATCTGTAAAATCCCGTTAATGTGTTGGTCCAGACAACATTGTCTACGACACGTAAATAGTGAAAAGCATGTCTCAAAAAGAAATTGCGCACGAGACAATGAAAAATTTATATTTAATTTATGCGTTACGTTTATTGCATGTAATATACCGTTTAATTTACTAGACAAGGAACCACTTATCTGCTTTTGGAATAACTATTCGGAGTGCAAATTACCAAGTCGAACATCGTTACGAAGAATTGTACCATCTGCGCGCGAACATATTGAACAAAAATAAAATCGGAGTTGAAAGATCAAAAATTGTGGTTATGTGTCGACGAAACAACAGATCGGAAGAATCATTCTGTTCTTAATGTAATGGCACGCAAATTGGAACCTCATCAATCGCCACCTTCAATTCTATTAGTCTCCAAACGAATACAACAGTGTACTGCCGAAGTAATTTCAAAGTTAGTGTTAAATACATTGGACAAGTTTGAACTTTCAACAAACCAACTCTTGATGTTAGTGAGTGATGGTGCTGCAAACATGCTTTCTGTAGGCCGGTCTCTTAAAAAGCATTCTGCTAATTTGTTACACATTACGTGTAAAATTCATGCTCTCAATCTTGTGGCGGATAATATCAGAAAATGTTATCCTGAGGTAGACGCTTTAATAGCGCATACCAAAGCAGTATTTGTCAAATCACCGAAACGTATTCGCGAATTTCACAGACTGTGTCCCCGTATACCAGAGCCACCAGAACCTATTCTAACTCGTTGGGGAACATGGTTGCAGGCCACGTTTTATTTATTATCATAAATATTTTGACAATATTAAGAACGTGGTTTTACAATTCGATACAAAGGAAGCTGCCGCTATCCAGAAAATCCAGTCGAAATTTCAAGATAGTCAGGTTAAAATGGATTTAAAAATCATTCACGGCAATTACTTCGGGCTAGCAGATGCAATAGAAAAATTACAAAATCCTGCGGTGCCGTTAGAAGAATCTCTACAAATAGTGCAACATGTTCACGCACAGCTATGCGCGATTGAAGACGCAAAAAATGTTTCTGTTCTAGAAAAATTTAAAAGTGTTTTAAAGAAAAATTCTGATTTTGGCACATTAAGACACATTTGTGAAGGTGCGTCAACAGAATCGTTAAGTTATTTGAAAGATTATTTTACTTACGCAAATATTACGTCACTAGATGTAGAACGTTCGTTCTCTGCATATAAACGCATTTTTTCCTCATGCCGTACTAGTTTTGCCGAAACAACAGTTGAAACATATCTAATGTTGCAGATATTTAACAGACATTATTCACTTTGTGATTTCACGGAGGACTCTTAAAATGGTAAGTGTTTGAGCACGTGTTATTTAATTTTTATTTAAAAGATGAGCGAAATTATTTGCGGCAGTAAACATCTCTATTAGCAGAATAACTCTAGTGGAACGCGAGGCCTGGTCGACTCTACGCTACTGCGCGGTACCGCTCGTGGCCAGCTTTACTCATCACACAAACATTTTCCCCAAGTTACTCGGAACAAAAAAGGAAAAGGTGGGATATTTACCGGACCTCAGATTCGAGTAATGTTACAATCGCTATTACTCTTGCTGAGCGTAATACTTGGGATGCGTTTAGAATGGTAGTGCAATAGTTTTTGAGCGCAGAGAAAATGCCGTTCTAAAGACGCAATGAAAACTAAGTGTTATTCGGTATTTTTGCACTTATTCCTATCAAATTTGAATTTATTGTATGTTATTTTTTCTATATGACTAGTTGTATTAAAAAAAAACACGCAGTTTTAGTGGTTTCTAAGATAATTGAAGCCAGGTCCAAAATATTGACATTAGAGGAAAACCAAAGAAACTGTAAACATCAAAAACTTTATCAAATTTATTACGTAGTGTTATTATAAAATTTGTAAGCAATGAAATAAGAACTCTTTCAATAAACAATTTTTTGTGAGGAGAGGGTAAAAGGTATCGCTAACTTTGAGGATGGCGTTGCTTTTGGAAATATTCTTATACGAGTCTCTATAACCCAAACCAAAAAATTGCCCGTAGACCTCATTTTTGAATTTTGAAAACTATCAATGTGGAATGACATGCTCCAATTAACTATGCTGTAACCCATGTAATCTATCAAATTAGCGCAGATTAATGCTTCCGACATTTATTCAATTTATCTAACAAGTTTGTTGGGATACGCCAACGTCCGGCTTCCCTGGTGCAATTTTCAATTCTGTCCTTGAAGCTCCTCCACACTCGTTCCAGTGTCTCCTCTGTGATCAATTCCACCTCTCTACGAATTGCCGTCTTCAAGTCAATCAAATTCCGGGATTTATGTTGATAAACTTTTTCCTTTAAATATCCCCACAAAAAAGAATCACACATGGTTAAGGTCAGGAGATCGAAGAGGCCAGGGCACATCTCCAAACCTGGAAATCACGCGACCTGGAAACAAGTTTCGCAGCAGGTTCATCGATATCCTTGACCGACCACTGTTCCATTGTGACTGAGATACCTAAATGGCCACCTCTCGAGAGTTCAATGCTCTCTCCTCCACCGTGACACGGCAACCCAGGCTGGGTAATCGTCCCATCCAAAATGTAAATGCTCCTCGTGGTCAGCCTGTATTTATTTAATACAAATAAAATTTCAAGAAAATAATTTTCTTAGATTATAAATTAGTCTTAAAATAAAAATACTTTCTTGAATAGAGATTGATTTTTGCGAAAAAATCTATTTTCTTGATGCAAGAAACCATTTCTCTGTGTGTAATATTGCTTTCGACGCCAATTGAATGCGTTTAGAAATTTCAACAATTTAATGAGCGATTTCATCAAATTTTCCGAAATGAAGACACCAATCATACTATTGACTACAAAAATATGAAAATTATCAAATTCTAACTTTGCATCTTTTTAAAGACAAAACAGAAAGAAAAATTGTATGTATTATTTTTGGGATATGGTGTATATTAAAATCTTTTCGGGAAAAGAAAAGCTTGTTCACCTTGAGGGGCTATGTTACTATATTTAGAAATTATATCATGTAAGGGATACGAGCAGGTATATACCTGCCAAATGTAGGCGCTTAAACTCTTCAAGGAATTACTAAAATCTCAAGTAATTCTGTACGAAATTTAAATATTTTGGGAAATGTGCGAAGACAAAATTATTGTCTTTAATTTGAAATCAGGCATGAATGTAGATATTGATTACAAATCCAAACTATCATTAAACAATTCAAACAACATGCATACATCTCTATGTACGAATCATTACCGAAATACCTCAGTAATTGTCATATAATTTATATACATGTTATACTTTAGCGTAATGACAAATCTGATTTTATCGGATAGTAAACCTTATGATTGATTGCAAATTAATTAATACTTGCTGGAGACGAAAATTTTATTGCAAATGATTATTTTAAAATTTGTGTAACGCATTTTGTGTTCTTCTTCTTATTGATCCTGTTAGTATAAAAATTTACCTAAAAACTTTAGTCATTTGTATTATCCTCCCTAGACCCCACGTATCATATATGTACACTTCACAGCAAAATTATGGAATAAATACATGAAATTTGAAGCAATTTGTTTCTCGAAGAAATGCTCGGACAGATCAATTTTATTTTTCTAAAATAAATCCTTTTGCAACAATTCTAAGTTTCCCGCACTTCTGGTTTTCAAGTAATGACATCATCGATAATTTTTTTAATGACTTCTGCCGATTTTTTTTTTAATGTGATAGATCATTTAATTGTCTAAATGGTACCATCAAAACGTTAATACCTCATATAACAAAATTTTCGAATAAAAGTAATTTAAGGAGAGGAAAACATAAATATAATTAAAAACAAAAAGCGAAGGTAAATGCTGCTATCCAAGAAATTAAATGATTGTTTCCTTTAAAATGTTTGAAATGCTATCCACTGGTCCTTTCAGAATAAGCAAACCTATGGGTATTCATTTTGTACATGTGAATGATGTCAGGACTAATTCGAATCATTTCATACCTAATTCTATTTTCCAAATCTTCAAGATTTTATGGTCTCTCAACATTGATTTTTTATTTTAAATACCCTTCATGAGAAAACATCAAGTGGAGTAAGAACTGGGGTCCTAGGGGGCCACCTTATTGGTCCTCGCTTACCGATCCACATCCCAGGAAAGTAGTTGTTTAAAGACTCGAAGTGGACGTGCAAAGTGCTGAAACCAAAATATCGCCACTTGGTATGTCAGTATCGCTTTCATTTGAAAAAATATCTGCAAGAGCAAAGTGCATCCTTCTAAAAATCCAGATATCGTCAAAGAAGAAAGGACCAATGATTTTATTGTCAACTATTGTTAACCCTGTTCACTTATTAACTTTACGAGGGTATTGTGTATGTGCTTCAATAATCTAGTGAGGATTTTGTCGATTTACTGTTTCATTTTTTCAAATTTGTCGAACGAAGCGTTAAACGTTAAACATAAAATAATCTCGTGTACAATCCTGATGAAAGATAACATCAATGGTAAACAAACTTATGTCATAATGTGCCATTTTATTAAGGTGCATACGTATTTACGTTTCATTAAATTTTACATTACTGTAAAGTTAAAAAAGAAACAAAAGAATATACCTAGATAACTGGGATAAATAAATATGTACTTTAATGGAGAAGTATAACCTCTCTTGACATAGATTGAACTTAAACAAATCTCATAAAATAGCCTTCATATTAATTTTTAGAGTATTATACTTATCTTTAAGGGGTGTGGTATTTTCCATTTTCATAGTTAAATATGCATAGACATATAAGAATTCCGTTATCTATCGGGTATAATTGGATTGATCTTATAATCACATTTTACATCATAATTTATTGGATACATACAAAGTTTATTGCGCGGATGCGTCCCGTTTCATTGATAACACAGCTAATGTGTAATCTTGGCTTTGATAATGATAACAATAAAATATTTACTTTGTAGTTTCTAAGCGATATTGTAAGCAGTTATTAATCCCTAGATGTACAGGTTAATACTTTAGATATCTATTATTTATGAAAGCTAGATATTTGTACGCATTTGTTAGATGTAGATTATTTACGGTTCCTGCCTGAATAACAAGAATTCGACGTGTAAAATTAAGCTGGCTTATATAATCAAATATTCGTTGTTAAATTCAATAACACCGTTTACTGGGAAATTACAAAAAAATGTTTTTGACTAAAAAATTATGCCCAAGTATATGTACAGGATGTTCACTTTCCGCTGTGACGATACAAATTTGTTTCTTTAAATACAACAGCCTGTATATTTTTGCGAATTTCGATGCCCCTGGCCATATAACTTGAAACATGTCATAAATCAACCCTTTTACCTGGAAATTCCCATCCTATTATAGTGATATTCTTTTGCTTTGAATCCGATCGTTTATAGGAGGACTAGATTATTGTATCAATAAATAAAAATATAAGAGAAATGATATTTAGAAAAGTAAAGTACGTATATATAAATATTTCAGTTATCAACTTACATTTAGCGAGTTCATAGTTTAGAAAATGCATCGATATTTTTTAAAATATTTCGTCATAACCGTATAGAAGCTAAGTTGTAATACCCGGGAAAGATTTAACAAGTGAACAAGAGGCCGCTATACAAGCTCTTCTACAATCAAACAAACATTCACAACGAGAAATTGCAAAATTCCAGAAAGTATCTCCTTCTTCTGTATCGCGTTTAGCTAGAAACTTAAACGACAAAGACGGGCAAAGCGCGGTTGGAAAAGAAAAACTTCGAAGAGATCTGACCGTGAAATTATTCATCAGGCTTTGAGCAATAGATTTGCTACAATTAAAATGATTCAAAAAAATTTACAAGAGAGAGGAATATAGATTTCGAGCAGAGCTGTCAGGCGCCGATTTCGCGAAAATCGCCTAATGGGCCGAAGACCTGTAAAAAAGCCGCGTTTAACAGAAAAAATGAAATCTGCTCGTCTCAACTTTGCAAGAGAATATCGACATTTCACAGACGAGAATTGGAAAAAGGTGAATAACTTAACAACATGATTTTTACTGAATTAATGTTTGCATTATTTAATAGGTTTTCTTTAGTGACGAGTGCTCGCTCTGTGTGTTAGTGCAGCGAACACAATTTGTTCGTAGACGACCTGGCGAACGACTCACAGAGTCCACGGTTCTTCGAACTGTAAAACGCCCTCCGCAGGTAATGATTTGGGGAGTGATTAGTGGAGACGGACCCGGCCCTTTGTATTTCGTAGAAGGTACAATGTGTCAAGAGCAGTACATAAATGTGTTAAAAATTACGTTATTACCGTATTTTAAGCCAGGACGTTTATGCAAGATAATGCTCCTTGCCATGTGGCAAAAAAGGTTAAGGAATTCTTTGAAGACAATCACATACCTCTTTTACGTTGTCCCGGAAATTCACCGGACCTCAATCCCATCGAGAACGTATGGAATCGAGTGAAAAGTGAGGTATATGAAAGAAGAAACCCTACAAAGGAAATATTAATGAAGAATATAAAGGATGTATGGGAGAACGATGAAGATATAAAAGAGACAATCATATCTTGCATTGAAAGTATGCCCCGAAGAATTAAGGGTGTTATTAAAAATCATGGGTTATGGACTAAATATTAATTACTTATTTAATATTTACATATGTTACATATTTTTACAATATATTTTATAAATAAAAGATATAATACATGTATAGTTTATATTTTACTATGAACAAACTACAAAATATTGAGTGTTTCAAATAATTTGGCCAGGGACTGTATATGTTATGTTTTAGTTAATCTTATATACACTAAATCATCATTTCGTTTACTTTCTAGAAGATTAAGTTATTTTGTTTTCAGGATTATTTATATTTTTTGTTGACATGTCTTATTTCTTTTTGGATCTGTGGGATAAATAAAGTTTATTATTATTATCATTATTAATACTTACCATTGTTATTTTTTGTGTCAACTCGTAATTGGGACCCACATTTTATGGGTTTTCCTGGGACAAATAAATAAATAAAATGTTTTATCGTCGATGAAATAAATATCATTATGTGATTCTAACACACAATAAACAAAGGAAGATTTCATGCGCGGTAGAAAAAGTTCGTCCAGATGCGAAGAATATTTCTATAGGGGTACCTCAACGCAGTGTGCTCGGGTCTTTATTGTTTTTAATCTTTTGAAATTACATTTTTTTCATTGATACGGAAGACAATGTAAAGGTTGTCAGCTTCGCAAATGACATTAATGTTTTGTTTTCGAATTCAGATTTTATGTTATTAGGACAAACTGGTTCTCTAGTTTCCTGCAATCTAAAGGATTGCAGGAATACAAGAAAGAGAAGTGTATTTAGACTACAAAACTGATTGACAGTATATGGATTCTATATATACGAATGTTTAATTTTTATTTTAAAAAATAGACGTCTTTTTGAAAGTAATCGGAAGTGATTTAAACATTAGTATTACTACACTTGCAAAAAACAATTACTTATATAATACAATAGTCTAAAATTTTTCAATAAATTAGCAGTTTGTAGAAGAGAAGAAATATATTTCAATAAATATAAAACATCCTATATTTGGATATGTTTCTGATGTAGAGCCATGCACTGTCAATGATTATCGCCAGTGTAATAGATCCAATTTTCTTTCTGAGATCAGTTTCTGTTCTTCTCCTATATTGTTTGCAGTGTGTGAAGCAACAGAAATAAAGCTTATTATTATTATTATTACATTTATTATTATTATTAAAACATAAACGCAATGAAAATGTTATACACTTAAATTTCTTCCTATATCTACTATAAAACCACAGACAATTTGTAATGAATATAATTTAATTTACACTTTTGTAACAAAAATCACACCAACATATAATAGCTTAAAAATAAGTGAATTTAACAGACGACAATTAGTTAATGTTCCTATTATTGCATTCCCAAATAAAATAATAAACTTATTCGTTTTCTGTTTGAATTCGGAAGCAACATGAACTGATAGTAATAATTTCCCTAAGATGCATGCACGTTAATTGCTGTTAACAAACATTTAGTTTCTTTACGACTGTATTTACAATCTCTTAATTATTTGTTGCAGACTGACGGATTAGATAATCCCGCTTTTGAGTTAAGCAACGGTGATACCAACGTGAACGGGGGAGTACACAAGTATGACGCTGCTACTGTGGTAAGTGACTTCTTTCCCATGAATTGAATGCATGTAAGCAATCGGATTTAATACCTCAACCTGTAGTTATGACGTAATAAACGTGTTTACTTATGTATATACCTGAGCATACAACCAAAGGTTAAGCTATGAGATGTAAATGCTGGGGAAATACCCACACACGATGTGCGTATATGATATATAGACATAAATTAGCTTTTTTCTATTTTCATTTTAATATATTGCATTTTTTCATCAGAACTTTTGTTTTTGTTTGGATGTATTTATGTTGTGTAATAGGAACATAACTATTAAAGGCGCTGTTACCAAAGCTACAATTATGCAAATTAGTGGATTGTCAGTAGTCTTGCAGTGAGAAAAGATGTGAAATTTGTATGGAAAAATTTTACAATCAAAAAGATCCAATAGCGTGAAATAAATTCACTGTTTCAAAGTATTTTAGTGACACTTGCTCCTCTACAATATGAGATCTAGCTCGCCTGAGATGTTAATTAAGGAGTGAATTCTGATTCAAACATGGTGATACCTTACTATTATAGTGAAATTACGTGCTGTTATAGGATTTGCTTCATTTTACTAAGAATTTCTTATTTTCATATTTTTTTTCTTGTTTGCATTAGTAATTTTTTGAAAAACTTAAGATTGATCTTGAAAAGTCCATAGCTACGAATGGCATCCAAGAGTTCTCTGAAATGTAGCCGAAGAATGCTAGGATTTCATTCACCTCCGTTACCTCCAAAGTAGTTCACTTGGTAAACATCGATCCTAGAGCTTCTGCAGAAGGAATCCTTCTGAAAGGATTGCACTCTGGGGGTCCTGTTTTGTTAATGTGTTCAACACCATCCCAGGTCTTCGTTACTCGACGCCCGTGCATATTGCTGTGCCGTCAGCATACATAGATAGTTCTATTTGTGGGGTGTGGGGAATATCCAGCCAAACTGTTCATCCGGATACGACAGAAAGAGAGGATAGAAGACTGATGCGGCGGTAGTACTAAGGATGAAGTGGATCTTTAGGTGGTTTTAGGATGGTCACCATGATCGCGTGCTTCCGGACGTCGAGGAAATAGCAGAATCTTAAGGCTGCGTTGTATATCAGCAAAAGAAAATGGAGTGCGATTGGTGGGAAACTCTTCAATGTCCTATTGGTGATTTTTCATTATAAGATTGTCACAAGCGACGAAAGATCAATTCGTGCGTATGACCTCGGAGCCAAACAACAATGGAAGGGTCTATCTTCACCTCGGCCAAGGAAAGCCCGTGAAGTCAAAAGCAACGTTAAGTCCTTACTGATCTGTTTTTCAGATATTCACAAAGAGTTAGAGCCTCCAGGTTCGACGATTAATGCAGAACCAGCAGCAGAAAAACAACATGAGTGTTGTTACTCATTCAGCCAATTCGCCTGACTTGATTCCCTGCCATTTTATCCTCTTCCCAAAGATGAAAATCCAATTGAAATTGTAATAATTTGACGTGGTAGAGGAGATTGAAACTTAGTTCCGGCGGTAAAATGACTTTAGGACGCACTTGACAACTCGGTGGAGTGACTGATGAAATGGAAGCTCCTAGTTAACAGTTGCAAGAGCGTATCAGTTAGGTTTACACGGAGAAGGAGACCTGCTTCGGAAGGTATCAACATCGAAGGGGTGCATATTTTCTGAAGTTCTTCGGTCCGTTATGTAGGTGTAGTGTTTGACCAACGCCTGACATATCGGTTGCATATAGAACCTATCAGGGAAAAGTTCTTCCGGCCAGAGATTTATAAAACTTGTTTAAGGCCCATTATCACATATAGCGCATTGTTATGGGTGACAGCTGTAGCAAGCAATTTACACAACCTGAAGATCGCAAAACAGGTCTTGGTTTGTTAGAACATATCCAGAGCTGCTCCTTCAATCCACTTCTGGTCTACGCCATCTACTAGACATTTTAAACATAAACTAAGAACGATAGTTGGGAGATAATATTTAGAGAGAATTACCTTGCCTTTAAGTGGTTAGGTAGCTTAAGGGCTAACTGTCCAGCTCTGGGAAGAGGAGGTTCGCAATGTTATAAATGTCTTGGATGGTTTGCCTACGATTATTCACAACTGCATTTCGAACAGCAAAGATATGTTTTGGTGTAATACTGCTTGATAGTAGTCGTTGGATTTGTTTATGTACACGCTACCGCACGAACATGGAATCTGGTAGACACCAGGAGCTTATAGATGATTGCGGTCTTTGATAGGAAAGTAGTCCTAGAGCTTCAAATTGGGTTTGAAGATGGTTTTTATGTTGTTGCTGAAGAGAATCTTGCTGATGCGATCGGTGACACATTTAATGTAAAGTAGATACGCTTGCTTATGGAAATTAGGGTTAGGTAAGAATTGGTGTAGCGGTTAATGATAGTTTGAATATCTTTCCTAGAATAATTATTGCCGATCAGAGTTTCAGTGATGTGATTCAGTTCTTGAGGAAGCGAATTTGGGTCATATATGGAAGTGGCCGTTTGGATAAGAGAATTGATAACAGCCTTGCCAGCGTTTCGTCCGCGCTCTTATGGAACATCTAAGAGTGCGGACGAAACAGAAGCTACGACGCGGTTTCAACGCGGAAACCAAGAGTATAGTAGAAATCCAAAATTTTGTTCACATTTTCATATTTTACTTTAAAAAATAGGGTAATTTTCTATGAGGTTTCCTATATCCAACTATGTATAAGTATTTTATAGATATTTTGAAAAGTGGGTTTTTCATCCGGAATGTTAAATATAAATACAATAGACTTCTTTCAAAAACAAACCAGGAAAGAAATGTTTGCAACTGTATAAACCGCTGGAGTTTGCAATGAGGAAATGGTAAGAAGTATGTTACTTAGAAATTAACGTAAAGGAACTGGACATATAATTTCAAAACTTAGATAGGGATTTCGGAAGAAAAGTTGAGAAACTGATATGAAACACAATGTGACACAAAGACAATTTCACAATCACTTTCTAGTACTGTTCCAATATTTATATTCCCTAAAAAATATGTTCTCATTTATGACGCATTAATATTTAATACCTTTTGTTTTGCCTTACCTTTTGTGTATTTTAAACAAGGAATACCCATTTTTGTAGGTAGATTATCAGTTTCTAAAAACACATACATATGTATATGTGTTTTTAGACACATGTAATCATAAAATATAGACTAATAAAATAATTATAACGGATGTCATAAAATAACGATTGAAACACCTGCAATATCGTCATGGAAACAGACAAAATACGAAATTTTTTTGGTAAATTTTAATTACACAACCGCATTACAAAGGTTTTATTAGAATATGTAAAATTCAAATGTTTACATGTTCCGTGGATAATTAATTCTAACGCATGACGTAATTGCGGTTGCAAAAGTTAGGTAATGTGCTCTTCATCTGAAAGGATGTTGTTAAATGTTTTCTACCACATTAACCATCACTTCAAGGTAGTAGCCGTATCAAAATATTGATGCGGTTTGTTGGCATAGTAAGTTTAACAATATATACAGCTTGTCCACCTAGTGCGTGGACGGGCGATAATTTCCTTCCTGAGCAATTTAGACAAAAGGTTTTCAAATAAAAAATATTCGGAAACAAATGCTGCACAACATAAAATTATATCGTAAAAGTATACTGGGTGTTCAATTTTCTTTTAATGGAACACCTGTATATTATTTTTTTTTCTTCAATTCATATCAACCTTCATCAATATTCCCTATACCTATCCATCTTAGCTTTTGAGATAATTGCCATCATTTGAGATTTTTGCAAAATCTCGCTGTTTCTTTAAGGACCGATATCTTCAACATCTTACACGCTAGGATAGTGATATAATTGCCTTCACTACCATCTTTAATACAGTTTTACTCTTTTTAACGTGGAGGGCTTTATATGCCTTCAAAAACAATTCTACGCATGGCCGTGGAATGACAAATTTCTGTTGAACTACAGTGATCATCTTACCTATGAATCCATGGCCACAACTAACGTGAACGTCCAGTAGTCTTTGAAATATTTTTTCTTCTGAAGCTAGGTAAATCAAAGGCTTATCTTTGTATTTAACTTTTCTGATAATGTGCTTTTGTTCGTTTATTTCCACAACATTATGTGTTTGTAATAAGTAATATTCCCTTGTATTTTTTTTTGGTGCAAGACCTAACTCGGTCTTACGGTTGAAAATGTGGAGATTCCATTGGTCAAAGAATCGAAATACCTTGGGGTATGGTTCGATCAAAGACTTACATGGAACTTTCGCATCAATAAAACCATCAACAAATCTACTATTGCCTTAGGCAGATGTAGAAGGTTGCGTGGAAAAACGTGGGGGGGTCGAAACTGGTGTGGGACCGCATGAATGTGCTCAATAGGCTGGGTCGCCGCACGCATTCATCTTGGCAGCTGTCAGTCGCGTCCACCAAAACAAAGAAACATTTCTCCAAAATGAAAAGGCGACCCTGGTCTGGGTGCCAAGACACGGGGGTCATCGAGGGATTGTCGAGGTATACGAATTAGCCCGAGCAGGACCGTCAACTGCTGACAAAAACCCAAAGCACTTTATAGGCAAAGCATCTACGGTAATTAAAGCAACTACTAAACAATGGAATGATAAGAAATCTCAAGACTGGTGGAAGAGTCATTCCAGGTCAAAGACAGGCCAAGCAATTTCTGATTGGACACAGCCCTAAATTTGCAGCAGAGCTACTAAGCAGGAAGAGAAAGTCCGTTAGAACAATAGTAGACTTGCTAACAGGACATTGTATGCTCAAGAAACACATGAGCAACCTAGGCCTGACGGAGGAAACAGCATGCAGATTCTGCCAGGCGGAAGAAGGGTGCTGTGATAGGAGTACGGCTTTCAGAAATGGTCTCGGAATATTCAAAAACCAAAACCTACGTAGAGGGATCACTCACAAGGCTACTAGGTCTGGTAAAAAAGGCAAGGCTAACGTAATTGATCTAATGATAGATGAATCACAGTAGAATAGGTCAAGCACCCTCTCGAGTACCAATCTAATCAAATATAATCTACGGCTGAAAATGAGAATCCACGAATTCTCGAAACGGCTGTTTCGGATTAATCAGATAATAACTTGTGTCGTGCAGAGTGTGTCATTGCACTATTCTAACAAGATATATTTAATCTGCAAAATAATGCAAACTCAATGTGTATTATCCAACAGATACTTGCTTACAATATTATAAACACTTGAAGTAAGAATTGCTCTGATTTGTCCATTTAGTTGGAGTATAATCTGTCTCTCTGCAATATCGAATAGATTCGTGTGCGTAAGATTGTCAATAAAACTTATTTACATGATCTTTTTGTACAGGAGTGATGTGAATTAATTTGTCTAAAGTCTTCGATTTAAAAGCGCAGAAATAATTCCTTTTGTTCACTGTAATAGTTGTATATAAAATACATAAATTGAAAGTAGATTAGTTAGAGATTTAAACACAATCTTTTATAATGAAGGTTAAACTATCTGGGAGAGGTTATGTCTTCATGCACACGTCAGCTGCTAGTATCAGTTACCATTTGTAATTTAACGTTCCTTTTTTTTTATTTTAATTTCCATCTTTGAATTAATTTCTATACAAAAGAGTTTTTGTCAAACGTTTTTTTATGAACAAGTTTACGGATCTTTTGTCGTAAAATTTTAAGAGTTACTCAACACGTGGTTTGAGTCTTTCGGTTTTAAAGGTACTGCGTAATAGATTAAGAAAAACCTTGATTCGTTCCTGTATATCCATCCTCGTTTAAATATTTTGAAACACTATTAATACTTTGAGATTATAAAAAAAAACTTACATTAGACATTTTATTGTAAATAAATCCGGTCTCCAACGATTATATCAATAAAAAGAACGTACGAGATAAAATGCGTTTTTATTTATTATAATTATTATTGTGCAAGGCTTTTAAGGAATTCAATAACTGATTAAACTAGTAGATTAGATGGTCATGCTGATAATTAAAGCGTGACAAACGGTTGCACCCGCAGAGGCGCCGTGAAAGGAGCTGTGTTTACTATGTACATACAAGGAATCGAGTGGACGTTCGCTTATTATTGGTTGATCGGTGTGCGTGTACTATTTATAATGTTCGAGAAACTAGTGGAACCGTCCAGGGCGTACCGCGTAAAAGTAGACACAGTATTAATAAAAAAATAATAGATTGTTATCTTTTATTGACGTAACGATGACCACTGCGGTAATGTGCGACTGCCATAGTACGCCGCGTAGTACTCCAACATAAGCAATGCTTCCACGATGGCCTGAAAACGTTCTCGTATACTTTGCAAAAGATCGTTCAGCATCTAATGAAGTAAGATTTGCGAAATTCAAATACTCGATTCCAGATATATATCGAACCTTTTCTAAATCCGAATTTTTATTTAAAACTGCACGAAATTTTTGCGCGACATCTAGTCCTATAGGATCTGTCAAGCTTTCTAGAGCGGTTGCTAAATTGTTAATGTTATTTAACGAGTCTTGTATAGATAAGTGAGCATTTTCTAACTGCGAAATAGTTTGTGTCACTACAGAATAGTTTATGGAAATGTCATCTATTTCTTTTTGAACGTCCGAATCGGAAAAAAATTGGTGACTCTCGCGAACCGCTTGAGAATAAGAAGAATTAAGCTTGAAAATGACATCTTTCACTTGGGAATAATATTTGCGATAGTAAGATACGGAAGGCGTAAACCAAGATACAACAAATGTCTCAACAAGGGCGGCGACTACATTGAAAAATGAGTAAATGTATTACCTTCACTTTAAAAAAATCATTATTTACTTTTCTTCATTTTTCTTTTAATTATATGTAAATGGGTACTATTTTCTTGAATGCCCTCGTATATGAACGTATGCGGGTTTAAAGATTAAATAAATAATTCGGTAGGTATCGTTAAGTCATCTTACATACCCTTGATAGCTTTAATTTAAAATGTCATTCGCTTCTTATAATACTGATCCATATAATGGTTTTGTTGGCAAGCTGCCATTTCAGAAGGATATATGCCAGACTTCGCTGAAAGAATAAAACGTGCTCCTTTAATGTTACAACCGCTCAATTTCTGAACGTATAGTACAGTACAGAAGATGGGAAAGCATCGCAGATAACATCCGACACCGTTATTCCGAAACCGTTTCATTGTTTATTTGTGTTTTCTGAAAGCATCCGATATAAAATCGATAAGCTTGTTAATTCGTGGCTTACTGCGCCGAACAAACCTTTGCCCAAGTATGTACGTCACGCAAAGTTATCTGAAAAGTGTACGAGAGAGCGGTCGTCTGTTGCTGATAAATATTTTCCAATCTGCGTAAATACTTCCAAGCGTTAATTATGTTCTTGTTATGAAACGGCATGACGTTTGGAGGTTTACTTAATTATGGAAGAATACAAGAACATGGTTACATAATCATTTCTTGTGAATAATTTAATTGATTGCATGGGAAACGATTTTAATGCAATAATTTAAATTATACAACACTCTGAAGTAGAGAAGATGTAACATAGATAAAAAAAACATCGCTGTCGCGATAAGGAATCTTGTAATAAGTAGTTGTTCTGCAAAAACAATATAATAACACTCTTCCTTTTACAACACTTTTTAAGCAATAATGGTTTAAATTCTTTTTTGTATTACTGCACCAGTGGTTCCCAAAGTGTGTTCCGCGGAACTCTGGGGTTCAGTCAAAAACTTCCTGATTTTCATTTGACATCCAAACGAAAACGCATTCATGAAGGAGGAGTCCGAATCTTTCAAAACATCCACATACTTAACATGTACACCAGAACGCATTTGCTTATTTTAGCAATAACCAGAAAGTTTTTGGATTGATTTCTTATGTAGTAACATTTGAAAGTCAAAATCAATTAAAGTTGGAGATTTAAGATTTTGGCATTCGCATAAATTGAATTAAATTTCAGTCCAGTTTCCAAAGTCCAGTGGTTGGTATTGTAACCTAGTTTGAATTGAAAAACACGCTTTAATGACAGAAAATAATTCAGGTATTACTGGGATTCCTCCCACAAGAAGCTTGGCAACTACAACCGATATGGCAACAACAATTTCTGCCACAATTCAATTGGTATAGTATTGCTACTCAATGAGACAAAAAAGTAGCAAACGTACAAGCCGCAACATTATTCACCACAATTGGACCAGAAGTCATTGCCATTTGTAATACATTTAACCTAAGTAAAGCTGAACAAATGGATGTAGACATTATAAAGCAGAAGATTACAGATTATTCTACACCCAGGTCGGACATCGTACACATTTAACAAAACCGTACAGAGGAAAAGCGAGAGCTTTGATGGATTTTTAACCACTATTAAAGCTCAAGGCAAGAAATGTGATTCTAATGAACTAAGTGATAATTTAATAAGAGAAAATATAATTGTAGATGTAACATCAAACCAGGTTAGAGATAAGCTACTCACTGAGCCTGATTTGCAGCTTGATCGAGCAGTAGATGTATGCCGAGCAGTAGAACAAGCAACGAAACAATTAAGCCAAATAGATGTGTAGGAATCCCAAGTTAATACACTTACATTTAATAAAAGCTCAAGTAAAGAAAAATAAATTCCATACAAAGCGTTCCTGCAGAAAACACAAGAGATTCTTACACAATTACAAAGGATGTATGGGAGAACGATGAAGATATAAAAGAGATAATCATATCTCGCATTGAAAGTATGCCCCGAAGAATTAAGTGTGTTATTAAAAATCATGGGTTATGGACTAAATATTAATTACTTATTTAATATTTACATATGTTACATATTTTTACAATATATTTTATAAATAAAAAATATAATACATGTATAGTTTATATTTTATTATTACATGTTGCTAGGCTTTTAATGTATTACTTCTGCGAATAAGCTGACGTATTTATTTTTTATATTTGCGAACCATATAATAAGACGTGCTGCAACAGTGAATGAGTTCAAGGAGCTGAAGTTACTGATGCGTTTCTTGCATATATCATATATTACGTTATACTGTTAGCAAAATTAATCAACATAAAATTATAAACAATGCAAAAGCCAAATGCTAAATGAGTACATTATTGTGTAAAGCGTTTCATAAACGGCCTTCTAGTAGCTGTGTGTGGAAGATAATTCCTTCCCTGAGCAATTTTCTAGGGGAAGTTTTGGAAAAACGTGCATTGCGATCTATTGAAATTGAAATAAGGCGATTTTTTGCTATTGTACTCTATAATATTGTTTTCTCTTTTACAGAAACAAATTGACGAAGAGGATAAAGACGACAGGGCGCAATGGGGAAAGGGCGTCGAATTTTTAATGTCCTGTATTGCCATGTCAGTAGGACTTGGAAATATATGGAGATTTCCTTTCACTGCATACGATAATGGAGGAGGAGCTTTTCTTATACCGTACATAATAATATTGATAGTAATTGGTAGGCCGCTCTACTATCTGGAAATGTCATTGGGTCAGTTTTCTAGCAAAGGAAATGTTAAAATGTTTAACTCCTTATGCCCAGCTATGACAGGTGAGTGGTAAACGAAAATTACTATCGTGTCTTATATCTTCATTATATATCCTATATCTTCATTATTAGTAATACGAAATCGATTAATTTAGCAAATTAAGAGAATTTTTGCCGCTGGTTAATATGCAGTTAATAGAAAAACGATTGAGTAGCGCATTTTCATAAAGAAAAACAAAATTTATAATTTTTAACATGAAACACCCACTATATTTTTCAAAATTTTGAAAGATCCATTTTTGAATAATAATGATTGCAAGGACTGTGAGGTAGTATGTCAAAATACAAATTGTTAATTAACTCGGAAAGCCGTTTTGAAGACACGTGGGTCTTCATCTTCAACCGCGTACCGATTGATGTGAGAGAACATATATTAAATCTAACGAACCCGCTCTAGCCCTACTCTTCAAGAAAAAATATGGGCAAGTAAAAATGATGGCAAGTATTATGAACAACGAGAGGGTACGGCGATGGATAATCTGCTGTCCATTTTCATTGCCAACTTGTTCGTGAGTTAATTTGAAACTATTTTGAAAAAGGACAATGTGTATTTCCCTAGAATTTAGGTACGTAGGCAATTTTTGATACGAAGAAAAGTATCATTCTGGATTTCCTCACGACACTAAATTCAAAATTCGAAACGATTAAATTCACAGTAGAAGAAGAAGTGAACAATCAACTTCCGTTCCTGAATAGTTTAGTAATAAACTAGAAATTGACATCTATAGAAAGGAAACAAACGCTAATAGATACTTTATATCCGATTCCAACCACTGTGGATACAAAATGGCCGCGATTAGCTTCTTAATTAATAGATTGGTGAAGTTCTCCTTGAGTAAAAGTAGATTCAATGAACACATCAGGTGTTACAGGTACGGGAAGATAGAAGTCTCAAGTGTAGCACAACACATGAACGATACCGGGCATAATATTAAATTGTAAAACGTAAAATTGATTAAAAACGTGATTTCGCCGCTTGAATGCTTGAATAAGAATGCAAACCTAATCAATGAAGAGAAGGGACCTTTACACTTTTCCTGCTTTTTCGATTTATTACGGTAAAGAGGTGATTTATGGCTGTATTTATAACAAGAGACGTTGATCCTTTCGTATATTCCGCATGTTCAGTATTTAGTTGGGGAATATAGACGGAAAGAACGCTAATTTGACGGATAGAAAGGACATAACTGTTGTCTCGCTTGATTTTTATTTTTATTAGGGTGGGATGGCCATATGTTTGCGTTTCGTGGCGACAAGACCGTTTCCGCCTTTTCTATGTATTTTAACTTGCTTTTTAGTCTAAAGGGCAAAAGTAGGTACTTGCATATATTGTTTCTTGATAAGTAGGGATAGAGCGAGTTCGTTAGATTTAATATATGTTCTCTCACATCAATCTATACGCGGCGGAAGATGGATACCCACGTATCTTTGAAACGACCTTTCCGAGTTAATTAATAATTTGTGTGGTATAAAAATAAAACTTTGCAGATTTTACAATTCTGAGCCGAATGATAAAAAATTTACAATGGTATTTATTTTCTATTAAAGGTACACGTTTGTAGTGTAAAATTTCTTGTTCTTATTTATATTGTTTATCTTTTTACATTTTTACCTTTTATTTGTTTTACTTTTTTATATGTACATATATTTTTGACTTGTACATTTACACTAGGCTGTTATAAATTCGGTGTGTGATTCCAGTGTGAAACCAAACGTCCTTAAAGTGTTAAAAGGATACATAGTATAAATTTCTTCCGAGTTTGATTCTTAAATGTTTCGTATACAGCCTGTTAAAGAGCTGTTACTAACTTTGTGGGGGGATAGTTTGGCTCAAAATATGCAGAAAAGTCTTAATGAAGATAGATCCGCAAATGAACGATTTCGTAACTACGGATGATTGTTCCTTTTTGTAGCATTTGTGCATTTTTTCGCGTATTTCTTCTTTCGTTCGCAAATATTTGCATTTTGTTATCGTAGTTGACATCAAACATTCTGTCAAACATTGAGTTTGTAGTTGATATTCAATGATTAGTCCACAAATTCAAGAATTTTTGATATTCTAACATTGAATTAGCCGACATACATTTCATGTATCCATGATCGTGCTAATTGGAACGCCAGAAGGCGCAACGTCTTCATGTTGATGTTCATCCCAATCGCCATATTCCTTCAGTTTGTGTCTTTGTAAGATTGCACTAAAGATTGTCTGACACCAGTTCATTTGGGAAACAATGCAATGATTGCGGGAGACCAAGCTTGGTGTCCCTGGAGGTAGAAGAGGCAGCTTTCGCACAGGTTTGAGAATTCGTGCTCCTCTTATTTGGAGAATCCTCCGTTAGCAGCAGCTTTACTACTACCACGTAAAACGAGTCCAGGCCCCAAATCCACCTGATCATCAAGCATGTTTCTTGCCGCTGGTTTCTACGCAATGATGCTGATGACCCCAATTTTACTGTCAATATTCTCTTTATTGGTAAGGCCGGGTTTATACGAAAAATACGCATGTGCGGGCCGACGAAAATCTCCATTATGAAATTTAGACACTGGGTACGTTTTTCATGGAACATTTGGGTGGGTATTTTGGACAATAGGCAATCAGGTCCGGTTGTTTTACCAAATAGATTAATAATGGGTGATCCTATACTCTTAGTTTCCGGGTTGGAACCGTGTCGTTGTCGCAGTTTTTGACGACGTTTCTTCCACACTCTTATGTAACATAAGTTTAGGCATAGGGGCAAAGTTGGGGCCTTTGGAGAGAATAGCAAGAGGTCAACTAGAAAGGTTTATGGTAGTGTGTCACATGACTCTAGAATTCTGGGATGGTCTAGGGGTCAGGGACTCGAATTTTCGGGTTTGTCGTGTGGTAGTAAGTGAAAGGAGAGTTTTGTTTCACCAAGGCAATGCACCGTTTCGCACTTCAGTGGTCGCCATGGCAAAAATTCACGAACAGGGGTTCGAATTGATAGATCAGCCACTCTATTTACCAGATGTGGCCGTCATCCACATCTTTTTTCTGTCTCCTAGGTTCAAAGTTTCACCCGGAGGACAAAGATTTTAATCGAATGAAGAGGTTGTAATCCCTATTCTGCGGAAAATAATGCCAACTACTATTTGGACGGATTAAAGAGGCGAGAGTATCGTTGGAAAAAGGATAAAGACTTACAACGAGAGTATGTTGTGAAATAAATTTGACAAAGATAGCGCTTGCTTCTGTATTAGACCGGATTTTTTTTAGCGAAGGCTCCATGTAATTGATGAAAGCAAAACATCGGCAGACCAGTGCAACTTCTACACGATTTCAACCCGAAAACCAATCTACATATTGCATAGGCTCTCATTAATATATGCACAGTATTTGTGTTTACAGATATTCCTATTTTTTTTAATTAAAGTCGACTTCTAAAAAGAAGAAGTTTCTTTTCTTCGAGTTTATAAGATTCAATTAATGAACATGAAATATTTGACAAGAACAAAATTATAGCCATCTTCTCTAGTACTTTTTTAAGCGCAACGTAATAGCATGTGGTGCTGATGTTGGGAATTCTAAAATATTTGTTATATTTGTCCTCTATCTCCATCAAAGTTTCTCAAAGTTATTTTCGTTTATATATCAAAAGTTTTGTTGTGCCATTAATGGCAATTTCCACTTTTCGTCTCCATTTCATTTAGGAAAACTTTTCTAATATTATCGTGATATATTGGTCGCAATATTTAAGTATCGAAAATAGAAGTGTTTAGAAAACAACGACATACCTTACGCAGCTAATAAACAACCAACAAAAGTTTCGAAATCAATTCAGCGACTTGTTCTAATTTGCTAACCTTATCCTGGTATCTTCTGTATGATTCAATGTTTCGTATCTGTTTATTTCTGTATTCGCACTGAATTATCTATTTTGTCTGACATTAATTTTCACTTCACTGTCTGATTGTAGTTCTGTATGTAATATGATACAACAAATAAGTCATTTTCACCCACCAATTTCCAGTAAATTCGATTACAATGACTATGATGATGTTGCTGCAATAAATTAAGGATAAAAACAATTTAAAACTTGTTTGTGAAAATTTATTGCTGTGATTAGATAAAGGTATTCATTCGGCTTCCTAGAACTCACTTTCGTATTGGATCTCTCTCTCAAGGACAAATCGAAAATAATTAAAAATAGGTAGAACCTTAGAATTTCGTTAATAAAAAACCATTAAAATAAAAAAAAACAGAAATGTAATACTGTAAGAGAGTAAGTAGAAATCAAGATCTCACTTTCATCACGCTTTCTTTGGTGAGGTGATGATTCGTACTATAAATCGATGCAATATTGTAAGGAAATATAACAAACAATAAACCACAGCAATCAAGAAAGAAAAAATTAAAAAATACGAAAATAAGAACTTCCTAGCAATTTATAAAATAAGCTGAATGTCATTTTTATTTCAATATACAGAGATGAGCAAAAGTTAGGAAACACCTAAATATCTCCAGTAATATTGCCATGAAATTCAGTACTTGTAGGTAACTGATTATTAACAGGGAGCCGTGCCATAGCCGTACGTGCCTAGTATATAAAAACAATAGTAAGAAAATACAAAAAAAATAACAGAACTAATACATAATTAAAAATGTGAAAAGTAGTGAAACACACCCTTTTAAGCAGCGTTGGCTACGGAACTAGAAGCACCATTATCAGTATTAACATCATATGGATAAGAGTGGCAAAAAGTTGACACCATTAGATGTGTTTCCACAGTTGTCTCGGTGAGCGATGTTCGCCGTGGTGAGAAAATTTTATATTTTGAAAAAGAGCATTCAACATCTTAAACGCGATTATATTTTGCGTCACGTATAGTCAGTAGCTGTGTATGCACTCCGTCCATAATTTGCAGAGACTCCAATAATGATAACGATCTATTTTGTAATTGGTCTATTGCATCAGCTAATCCTTCATAGTAGATACGAATATTTTTAAAATCCTTTTCAACGGAAATTTCGACTGGCTCTCCTTAAAAAAAGCTGCCTGCAACCGTGTTCCCCAACGTGTAAGAATTGGCTCCGGTGATTGACTAATACCAGGACACTCTGTGTGAAATGATTGTGGGCGTTTGGGAGATTTCAAAAATACTTTTTTGTGCTTGCTATTAATGCATCTACCTCGGGAGAGCATTGTCGAATGGTTTCTGCCACAAAATGTAAAGCATGCACTTTACACGTAACATGTAAACACTTGCAACCCTGTTCAAGAAGAGAACGGCCTACCGAACGCATTATCGCTGCGCCATCGCTCATAAACATCAACACTATCTTTTGAAATTTGAAATTTTTCCAACGTCTAGTATGCGTACCATAATATTTACAATTGATTTTTTTTTACAGTCTGTTGTCTCGTCAACACATAACCAAAGAAACTGTTTTTTCAATATGTGTTTCATTTTCTTTTCCACGTCATCGCGTACAAATGCAACATGCTTATTTGCCGTTTTCTCTGTCGGTACCCCTCTTGAATCACCAAAATGTAATAGTTTAAAAACATTGAAAAATGTGAAATTTGTTAAAATTATAAAATTTGTAAAATTGTGAGAAAAGGCAACGATTAAACTGAAGTTGTAGCTGCCAAATATACTACATGAAATGAAAATTGCAACACCAAGGAGGGGTGCGAATTTTTTTGACCAAACTTGATAGAAACGTATAACTATTTAAAGGTAATAATTGATTGTGATTTTAAAGAAGAAAAGGAGATTAACATAACTTAATTTTATTTTTATTAATAATGTGCTCCCCGCCACCCCGTATTAGTTTCACACTCCCTCACTCTTCCTGGCATTCATTTCAGTAGGATAGTTTCCAGCGTTTGCGGAGGATTCGCTAAGTCTCTGAGTTTTCTTCCCATAATGTGTCCGATTGGCGAAAGGTCGGGAGACCTGGATTGCCATGGATTTGGCCAAGATATTGACATGGGTCTCTTCGAACCGATTTAGAGAAGTTCTTGCTACGTCGGGGCGGGCATTATTCGCTGGAAAAGTAGGTCTTCGTGCTGCTTCCACCACCTCATCAACGTAACGCTGAGCGTTTATGGTACTGCGACCTTCTCCCATATGCCATAGCACTCCACACTATACCTTCCACGGTTCGGACTCTGAAGGTGGTGTATCCAAAACATGGTTTTTAAAGGCTTCAACAGCTTTTTGAGGTGATAAAAATCGCTGTCCACGCATTTTTGGTTTGACATTCGGGAACAAAAAGAAGTTGCTAAGCGATAAATAAAATGAATTCTTGCAATGATACATTAATTCGATGTTCTTCTCCTTCAAACAATCAATTGTTTGATGTGCTGTGCGAGCTGGCATTGTCACGATGATGCGACGTTGTCGATTGTTTTTCCTGATTTCATCGATGACTTCTAGCCAACAAATTCGTTCTTCGATCCTCCAAAGCAATGCTTGCGACATGCCCTGTACAACGAAAGAAATAAGCAGTCGCTTTCTTTGAAGTGCTTGGTGAATGAATAACTTTTGTCGGATTCGGTTCATCCGGGAACATCCAAACAGTTGTTTGTTCTTTAGTTTGCCTGCCAGCAAAGGAAACCTTCGGTGTATACAAACTACTTGGCCGATTTCTGTACTGCAACTGCTTCGTCAATGACAAATAATGTAAAATTTTACGAAAATAGTAATATCAAATCTCAATAGCGCTATCTAGTGGTAGTTAGTAAGAATTTAAGACACTAGTCTCGTATTAATTAACTATTTAAATAATTGTATATATCTGTAATTTATTAAAAAAATTGCAGGTATGTAGGTGCAGGAAGTTTTAGGTATCAAGGCAACTGTTACAATGTAATTACCTTGACGCATTTTCCGATAATAATTCAAATAGCACAATATTTCCTTTCTTTTCGTATGTTGCTTATAACTTTTATATTATGAAACCTTCGTCCATAATGAGCCAAATCAAATTAACCACTCGGTACAATACATAGAGCAATACTTGTTAAAAAACTATATGTGCTTATTACTGAGCTAGACAACATTTATTGTAAAATATCCAACTTTAGCATATTAACGAGGTATTAATTTATATTTCAGGAATTGGTTATGGACAATTAATCGGAGCGTTTTCCGTGGCAACGTACTACTGCGCCCTCATGGCCATCATATTATTTTACTTCATCAATTCTTTTACTGCGGACTTACCTTGGGCGAGTTGTTGGCCTGAATGGATAGAGGACAATATTACATGCGTGCCTGCTTTATCAAAAGGAAATATTACAATTCCAGAGGGAGCGACTCCAATAAGTTCCTCAGAACTGTACTTTACGTATGTACAGTTATTAGATCTTTACATATATGTATACTTTTAAATCCTACATTAAATATAGTAAATAAAATTGTTTAGAGTCGCGTGTAAGATATGACATTCAACCTCGGTGGAAATAGTATATAGTAAACGAAACGCTAAATACATTCAGGTTTCTGTATTGTTTTTGTGAGATTCCTTGAGCTATACATTACATATAAGACTTATACTTTATTATTTATTTTTTCACCTCTTACAAGGAAAGTAAACAGGTATGATTGTTTTCCTATATGTAAGGAGGAAATGATTTCGGTGACCTTGTTAAAATTCATTCTTTGCCACTAATTGGTATACTGCTTATGTGGGGATGCATATGAGTAACAAATGATAATTTTTTTTTAAACAAGAGTATTGTTTATTTGTTAGATTACAATATTAATCATGTGAAGAACCACCACGCTGACGAATACATGCCTCGATGCCTGCTTGCTTCACTGAGAGGATTCAAATTTTGATCATTTATTACTATTACATAGGTATTCCTACCAAATTTCATCCAGAAATTTCAACCCCTTCCAGCTGTTGCAATTTCTATGTCACTGAGTATAATTGCTTGATTTTGAACACCTTGTATAAAACCCTTCAGTTTTTCATAATACGCTGATATGACCAAAAGTGCTACTGTTTACGTGTCACATAATAATTTTGTGTCATTTATAGCATCTGCGTTACGTACTTTTATTTCCTTTAGTATCAAACACAATTTTTTTAGGAATTCTCCAAAACGATGATTGATAGATATAGGGATATTTGATAAGAGTTGCCTTAAGTCTGCCTGGTGAAGTGTGGAGTCTAAAAATATTTTACTCCAAGAGATTTACTTTGAGAATGTTGTCCCAAAATATCAGAATCAAGTATCTACGAGGCATATTCCAAAACTAAGGTCCGTTTGGCTAAAAAAATTTAGCTCATTTCAGAAAGGTTTTTATTGAATATTTTACATATATCCTCTATACTTTTCCATGTAAACGCCGTTCACATCTTAACTTTCTGTAACGCTGCATAGCTTTTACCCCTTTGCAATGAAATCTGCCGCTTGGGAATTGCACCGTTTGGTAACGGCATTTTGAGTTCATCGTTTGGGAAATCGTTGCCTCACCCAGCCACGTTTCAAATGCAAGAAAAAAGGAAATAGTCAAATCGGTGCAAGAAACGGGACTTTTACTTTTGGGTGAATAACAAAAGTTCCCAACGGAAATCTTGAATCTTTTCTTTTTTGGTCTTCGTGTTTAGAGGCGTGTTACGTGAAAAGGATTATTTTTAGAGACATTTCCCAGCGTCAGTTTGGGTTCGCTTCATTTAGTTAGCGTTTCACAGTATACGTCAGTGCCAATTTCTTTCGTCACGGTCCCATGGAAATCAACAATAAGGAAAGCTTTATTGTCGTCCCAAAAAACCGTAATCATTTCGATTCAGAATAGAAGATTGCTTAAATTTTTTGGTTTGGTGAATTTAAATGGCGCACTGCATTGACTGTTGTTTAGATTCCCGCGTAGGTGTATGATATCCACTCGTCGCCTCGTAACAATGTGGAAAACAAATCATCTTCATCTTGTCTTAGCGTTCCCAAAACTGTCAGGACTTACGCATTTTTGCTCTATGTGCTGATCATTGAGCATTTTTGGAGACCACGCACACAGTTGCGATATCCAAGCTGTTCCGGGGACGATCCTGTAAATTGAGGTTCAGAAACATTAGGGATTCATTTCAGAGCAAATCGTCAATGCGATCATTCGAGGTCACTGATCAACGATGTTGTCGTTTGAAAATTATTGGGCCTGCCAAAATCCGCTGTAACATCATGAACATTTGTCCGGCCGTTTTCGAAATTCTCCAATTTTTCGAAAAATTTTGTTTAAATTCATTATTAAGGAAACTCATGCATAACTTTTTCGATGGATTTTGAGCTCAAGATCTCTTTTGCTAGCAAAATCTAATTACTACCGCAGAAAATCTTCACAACAGGCGGGATTTATGATTGTCTCGGTCATTCCGATCTGCTGTCACCGACTGTCAAACGACTACTGAATAAAACAACACGTCAAGTAGGTTCGTAAAGAGGCAGTAGATGGCGCTGCATCAGTAAAACTTCATTCAGGCCTACCAACCGTGAAATATCGCTCACCGGACCTTAGTTTTGGAATATGCCTCGTATTAGAACTCCATAAACTTCAAATAAGCGGACCAGTTCGGCGGAATAGCTTGCATATTTCGTATCTTCCAGTCACCGTAATTTTAATTTGAATATTGAATACAGCTGATGTGATAATATTACTTTAAATCGTGTAAACAATGTAACCAGACTTACATCTTTTATTTGATTTTAGACGTGAAGTATTGAGAGAAATTACCGATATTTCTAATGGAATAGGTTTGCCTGAATGGCGTTTGACCTTATGTCTACTCGCTTCTTGGATAATTACCTTCTTTGTTAGCTTCAGAGGAGTTTCGAGTTCGGGAAAGGCATCCTACTTTTTGGCGTTATTTCCCTACGTAATTATGATTGCTTTGTTAATAAGAGCGGTTACACTAGAAGGTGCTGGAGAAGGTATTCTTTTCTTTATACGGCCGCAATGGAATAAATTACTGGAAGCAAATGTAAGTAATGATTTATGTGAAATAAAAAATTTGTCTTATCCAAAAGAACTAACATTTCTGTTTTCAAATAAAATTTTAAATAGTTTCACAATTTTACTCTCACTTTTTAAAATAATTTCACCAAATAGCAGCCAGTACAGTGACTTAACGCTTATTTATTTATTGTTTTAGGTATGGTACGCTGCAGTGACCCAATGCTTCTTTTCTTTGGGTGTAGGCTTTGGATCCATTACTATGTACTCTTCGTACAATCGATTTGGACACAATATTAACAGGTAATACAATGAAAATATATGTAGAACATATCCAGCAACACCTGCTAATACGATAGTTGTATAAAATCATTAATGAATACTATTTTATCCTCTGAAGATTCTGTAAAATTTTCAAATATGTAATTTTTAGACAGTACCTAAAGCGATAGAAACTGTCTGAACAGTTGCGATAGTTGAATCACTTCACTGCCGTCTTTACCGTGAAACCTTATCAAGACTGGATACAGGAACTTGATTGTTTCAAAAATTGTTTCATTGAGCATTTGCTAATGTTGAAGACGCAAAATCGTCATCAATGGATCTTATTCAAATCCGTAGATGATGATGTGATACAGTAATCTTAAGGTTCACAAAACGAGATACGCTGTCACTTTTGTTTGTAAAAGATAGTGATTTGGAAAAAGTTTGTTTCATACAAAGTCCTGCGAAAGAATGTAACATCCTGTTCACTATCTACTTGGTATTCCAACCAAAGTTATTCGAAATATATCAAGTTATACTGTGCGAAACATTTACAAGCAGTTAACTTACATTAATGAAGAGCTCATTGGGACTATATTTATGTAGTCTATTTTGAGCGTCAGACGACCTTTTCTTCTTTTCCGGGTTATTATAATAGCTTCCGTTTTCTCCAGTGCAAGACTAAGCTTATTTTCATTCATCCAGTTGTCTATTCGTTTCGGGTTTTCATGTTTGCCAGGTCGTTTGTAAATGCAATGGTCTTCCCTCGTCCCTGCAACTCAATTTCTAATACTTCATCGTAGAGGATGTTCCGAAGTGTGGGAGTGTGGAGTCCTGCGGTACCCTGGCCTTAGCCTCCTTGATACTATCACACGAAGAAATTCAAGGGGACGAGTGGATCTGCTTTACTATGTTAGAAGTCAGTCAGTTCAAAAATAATAGTGTAAAAACAGTTTCATCAAATTGAAAATTGAACAACATGGACAACACAATTTTAGTGATAAATTTGAGCAAGCTTAACATCGAATAGTGTTCAATATGTTCAAATTTCAGCACCAGACCCTTAAAGTACATTTAGTACTTTCATTCTAAGTAGGAATAATTTATTTTTGCAGGGATGCGATGATCGTAACAACGTTGGACACATGTACCTCCCTTCTAGCGGGCACAACGATATTTGGCATCTTGGGAAACCTTGCCCATCAAAGCGGTGTTAAAGTCGATCAAGTAATTAATTCAGGAGGAAGCGGTTTAGCTTTCATTTCTTACCCAGAGGCCATAGCCAAATTTGAAGTGGCACCATGGGTATGTATTTGTAAAACCATCATACGTTTTATATTAACTACAAGTCTTATCTAAAGTGTTTACCATCTGAATCCTCAATTAGAATTTTTAGCAAGCCTTACAGAAAAACCGTTATTTACCTTGCATCGAGTGAAATAAGCTATTTTCTCACAGGATAACCAACTTACAAATTTGGTTTCACCTAATAATTTTGAATATCGAAGTTACCAATAAAATCGATATATTAATTTCGATATATAACTAATATTGATGTAAATTGCTACGATTTATTGAAGCAAGGATATAAAGGTTGTTCAAGCAGCGAGCAAATTGCTGCAATTCAAACGGAAATGCTATATAATTCGATGTATAACTTGGAGTAAATGTTGGTGGTTTTATACCACCAAAATGGTGGTCATATTGAACAGTTGGTTAGTGTTGGACATCAAAAAATTATTGAAGAAATTCAATTCTTATTGATTTTTGTTGTTGGCATAATTTGTTGAAGTTGGTAGTAAACAATTAAAGAATATTTTAATCCACATCTTCAGAACATATTTTATAGAGAATATAATAAGCATAGGTTAACAATATCGGAATATGATACCCACATAATCACTAACAGTTTTTCGAAATATTAATGTGAGCGTTTGAAGCTTATGTGTTTAATTTTTCAGGCATTTGCGCTTCTGTTCTTCGGCATGCTCTTCATTTTGGGAGTCGGTAGTTTAGTAGCTCTACAATCATGCGCGAATACCGTAATAATGGATAATTTTCCCCGCCTTAAAATATGGCAAGTTTCAGGAATGACGGCTGTAATTGGATTTTTAATAGGATTAGTGTATGTCACGCCGGTAAGCTGCTCACATCAAATAATATAAGTGCAAAATTCCATTATATATGCATACTTTTTTGCAGGGTGGACAATTTATATTAACGTTGGTAGACTTTTTTGGAGGCACATTTATAATTTTCATTTTAACTATATTGGAAGTGGTAGTGGCCATATGGGTGTACGGTTAGTAGAAGTAAATATCACAAAGAATATGTTTAAGTTGTATATTTGATTGCAGGTTTGGAAAATATTTGCAATGATCTATATTATATGGTACAAATAAATGTCGGCTTCTACTGGAGACTAACATGGGCTTGTATAACTCCTATCCTCCTAATTATCATCTTTATATATTTTCTGGCTACATTAGAAAGGCTAACGTATAGTGGTTTTCACTATCCTGACTTTGTGTTGGGTAAGTATCGAAATAAGTTGAGTAAATATATTGTAATGTTAAAAATAACGCTATTCAGCTATATACACTGGCCTACGTCTCACCGGGCATATTACATCTTTATTTCTTTTAATTTTTGGAGGAGGCGGTCATTCCATGATCAGCGGCTGTCTCGAATCCTTAGCCATTTCCCATGCCCTCCATGACAGCTGCTTCATATATTCCAGTAATGGTGGTCAAAGGTCTCTCCTAATCTCTTCGCTCTGATCAAATCAGAGCGCTGCAGCAATGGCTCTAGGTATCCTGCTTTGTTGGCGCTTCAGGGCTTCAAATTGATACTTCATCACCGTGAGGTGCAGAGCAATATTTTCTTTCCCAAGTCTAACGCACTGTTCTTGTCCACGATGAGATAAAGGCCAGGTTGTTTTAATCTCCGTCACATGATCCGCCTATGTCATCCTATTGCCCCGGACAAGGCCCAAGTACTTGACCCGCTTCTCCTACGGCAGACGAGTCTCATCCACGGAGACGTTAGATGGAGCTTCTTTGATTCTACGAGGGTAAGTCAAATATTATCTATACTTTCGCTATAACAAGCTTTGAAGGTTATCGTAATGGCGGCTGCTTGCGCACGCGTTGAGTTGGCGTCTCTGTGGTCATGTGTGTGGAATTTAATCACGATCGCGTCATTTGTCTGCTAGCTACAACAGCATAAGCATGTCAGCTCCGTTATTAATTTGCACCAAAGAGGAACAACGAGCAGTGATCCGATTTTTGTGGTCAGAGGGTGTGAAAGGTGCTGAAATTCACCGGAGATGACACCTCACCTATATTAACTCGCCTATTTGCTGTAACCATCTCTCGAGCTTGCTGAAAGTTGTCGTCGGTTGTCGAGGTTGAAGGCCGTCTAGCTCCCTCTTTTTGCGTTAAGCTCGTGCGACCACTTTGAAACATTTCGATCCACAAAAAAACGCTTTTACGAGATACCGTCCCCGTATTATGACAAAAGTCTCCGGTGACTTTCAGCACCTTTCACACCCTCTGACCGCAAAAATCGGATCACTGCTCGTTGTTCCAATTTGGTGCAAACTAATAGCGGAGCTGACATGCTTATGCTATTGTAGCTAGCAGACGAATGATGCGATCGTGATTAAATTCCGCACACATGACTACAGAGGCGCCAACTCAACGCATGCGCAAGCGGCTGCCACTACGATAACCTTCAAAGCTTGTTATGGCGAAAGTGTAGATAATATTTGACTTACCCTCGTATATGTGAACCTAATTGTTACACACTTGGCTGGGTTGACGTTTGAGTTTTAAGGTTTTAGTTCATGTAGTGAATTTATCTGTCACAACATGCAGTCTGCATATGAGCAGGTTTTCGTCCCTGCAGCTCAAGTAGATTGCAGCATCGTCTGCATAAATGGCGAGATCTTTCTCGCATGTTTTGTGATGTTGTATGTATGTATCACGTACAGTTCGGGACCTGATAATAAGCCCTGTGGCACTCCTGACTAGCATCTAACATGACATTGCAGCGGGTTATATAACCAAGTTCCCTCTTTATGATTCTCTCTTCGTATCCCGATGGGTAGACATACATATTTATCAACTGAAACGATAAATATACATCTACCCAACGATAATCCATTTGAAGCGATAACATAACACCCCATCGCTCTATATCCTTTCGGTTTCGAAATTTCAAATTTAAAGTAACTTTAATCGGGTACTCTAAATCTGTGGGACTGGAACACTGAAACAGTTCACTAAAACCCTTACCATAATACTTAACTCGTATTGGACGCACGTTTCGATAGCCAAGCTATCATCATCAGCAGTAATAGTTTTACTGATGATGATAGCTGAAACGTGCGTTTGGTACGAGTTAAGTATAGTGGTAAGGGCTTTAGTGAACTGTTTCAGTTAAAGTAATTTTAACAACATGCATACTTCAAGGTGGTAGATACGAAGCGGTGACACTTCGCGGTGACGCTAGACGGCAAACGTTAGCATAATATGACAGCCTGGAAGCAAATGTGTTATTTCAAACCATTTACGTAAATTAAATCATGTAATTTGATTTTAAAAATAATACAAATATTTTTAAATATAAATCTTTTTGGTAAATATTAACAAGTGCTATCGATAACAAGTGAGCGAAGAGATGCTGAGACAATCGAGGCTTTTTAGAGCTAGCTGTTTTGCAAGATAGATATGTTCAACTTCGTGAATTTAGCGCTTAAAAAATATTTCAAAGTGCAATTTTTATCATATCGAGTCATTTGTAAGATAAGGAATTTATACGCAGGGCGCTGAAATAGAAAGAGCGCCTTAATATTTTTTTAGACAAAATATTGTAATTCCTTAAGAGTAGTTTTTAGATAATATTCATTAACTAATATTTAATATTCGAAATGTTAGTATTGTTATATTGGATATGTTAATACCTTTCTCTAGATAGTTCCAGTAAAGTCTTTCTTTTTACTTTCTAGCTTGGGGTTGGGTCATCTTAGGAGTTACTATGGTTCAACTGGTTCTATGGATTGTCTATTACATCGTGAAGAATAGAGAACATGGATGGCCAAAGGTATGGAAATTTAATATACATAGTCTATAAGTTATCTAGCACATTATTTTTGAGTATTCGTCTACAATATATCCAGCTTAAGCATTGTCTGAATAGATAGGCCCACCGGAATGAGAACATCCTCGTATTTCTTGTTCATGTTTCTGGTTAGACCGAAGATCATTGACAACTTTGTTATTTCGAATGGAAGTATAGACTTTTGGTCCGTTTTGGATGCAACTTTCAATTTTAAGGCCACTTCCATAAAAAATCCTCACAGCTCCTCAGAGCATCGTGTTGAATAAAGGAAGCACATACGCAGGTTGCGAAGAGTACAGCTTATGTACCCCTTAATTAACTACAAAAATATAGACGACATTATACAGAGCGTTCAAAATTTAAGGTTAATTTGGCATATATTCTAAGTAGTGAAATTCTTTTTTGTATATTTTTAAACCATAAGATGTAGAATTACATTTTGAATTGAGTTACTTTGGATGTTCATACACTTATCCCTTTCGTTTCTTTTAATTGATGGTTTTCTAGAACGTTTACATTCATGTTTATTGGACATTGCGCCAAAAGTAGATCGTGGAAATATAACTTCTTAAACTTTCCTCTAAATCATATCTGTAAAAGGAACACATCCACAACAAACGAAATTAAGTACTAGGGTAAGTCAAATATTATCCACACCTTCGCCATAACAAGCTTTGAAGGTTATCGCAGTGGCGGCCGCTTGCGCATGCGTTGAGTTGGCGCCTCTGTGATCATGTGTGTGGAATTTAATCACGATCGCGTGATTTATCTGCTAGCTACAACAGCATAAGCATGTCAGCTCCGCGATTAGTTTGCACCAAAGAGGAACAACGAGCAGTGGTCCGATTTTTGAGGTCAGAGGGTGTGAAAGGTGCTGAAATTCACCGGAGACTTTTGTCACAATACGGGGACAGTGCTTTATCTCGCAAAAGCGTTTTTTTTTGTGGATCGACTGCCATGTATGTTACATCTTTCAGCGTAATGCTGTTTAACGCTATGTTCACATCTTCGTTTTGAGATGCTAATATTGCTAACAAATGCTTGCAATAACGTACTTTAAGGGATTTAATGATGTGCTGGTTCAGTGGTTGTAGATAAGGGGCCATGTTCGGAGCCAAAAACAAATAATTTTTTTTTTTGATGTGTTCATTGCCAATTGCTCCATGACACGTTGCATTGTCGTCGATTAGTAAAGCCTTCACAGGTAGATTTTTTGACGTTAGGTAAGATGTTACATCAGGAATAAATTGCTCCAAAAACCATTCCTCAAACAACTTTGTCGTCTGCCACGCATTTTTGTAACAGCTATAATATAGTGGAACAGTGACATTTTTAAAGCATCTTGGACAGGCTGCTTTCCCAATTATCATTAAAGGCAATTTATGATTGCCAGTACCATTAACACATGGCACTAAAGTGACCCTTTCCTTTCTATTTTTTCGCCCAGGTGCGGTTACTTCATTTCTATGAACATTAGTTTTATTTTGCAATCCTACACTAATCCTGTTTCGTCACACCGGATCTTGCGAAGCGTCGCATGAGAGCTTCTCACGACTAGATATAGTCAATAAGCGAATGCCATGTCGTTTTTTAAAGTTATTTACCCACCCATCACTTGACAAAAACTCCTTAGTAAATCCCATTCGACCATAAATTTTTTTAGCCTTTGATTTTAAAATTTCATTTGTGACAATATTTTTTAATTCCCGCTGTTGTAGAGACCACGTATATAAACCTTGCTCCATTTCAGGAAATTCCGAAATTTTCATCCTTTTTCTCTGTTTTGGAACGTTGCAGCACGAGGCGACCTAGTTTTCTAAATTTTCTTTATTTTTAGCAATCTTCGAAATAGTTGACTTGTCCATGTTATACTTCACACATAGCTCATTTACTTTTGTCCCCTTCTCAATTTCTTGTAAAATATTTAACTTTTTATAAATAGATATTCTTTTTTTCCATCTTTAACACTCTTTAAATTTGTTGCCAATATCAAGGGTTGCTGATATCAAAGGTGACTATATCGGATGTTCATTGCATGTCCGGTTTTGTGCTACATTTCACGATTTATTTCTCCTATAGGGCTATGTTTGAACCTGGTGCTTATGGTTGGTCTCGTTTGTCTAATATAGATTTTGTCACAGTCTCCGCATGCAATTTCGTAAATTCTCGACCTTTCTTCCGTATCTGGTTTATGTATCGGATTGCCGAGGGAGTTCTTAAGTGTGTTTTGCGAAGTGAAGCAGATGTTTATACGTATCTTGTTCCCTGAAAACTTTTATACCTTTAGTGTTTGTCAAAGTTTTAAAATTAAATTATGATTCGCAAACTTTTTTAATGGACCAATTCCATGAATTAGACTGTGTAACTTTTTCATTGTTTTATTGTAGATTTTTTTCCTTATTTTTGTTTTCCTTTGTGTAAATTTTCTTTTATTTTGGGCTTTATTTTGAGCTGTACATGTTTGTTTTGTCTTGGTATTTAATCTATTATTATTATTCGTCTGCAGATGATATGCAAAGCATTTTCTGCTTCTAACTGGGGACCCCGAAAAACTATTCATTACGAAGAATGGAAAAAGTTTAAGGAAGAAAAAGAACAGGAGCGAAATAATATGTTCATATCACCGATGAAACGCAGATTGAAGGTGTTCTTTAATCTTCTATAGGTCAAAACAGCTGTATAGAGTATTCCAATTGAATTTGTAGTTATGGTGTTTCATACAATGTGATAAAAGTTACTATATGGAATGATATTATAATATTTAAGATTACGTAAGAGTAAAGTTTAGCATTAAGAAGAGGATCGGATCAAAATGTTGTAACGAAATCACCAGCAATGAAGACTTTGTAATATAGTCCTCTTCTTACTATATGTAATTATACGTAGACAATATTGTATTCTACACGTTATTATAGACTATATATTTTGTGGTACGTTTTATGTACTGCTGTTGTAATATAAATTGTATCGCCATTATTAACGCATGTGATTTGAGAGGTGATATTTGTAGGATAAGTTGTAAATAAGACTAAACATATTTAAATTTCAGTTGTTAAATATAGAGTGCACCACAACGATCATCGTTTGTAAATATATGGATCATTTGAAATGCAAATTTTAAAATTTATAGATCTACGTTTTCGTATTTGTTTCATTATTTATATTTTCCGATAACTTGAAACATTCGTTAATATTCTTCTAATTCTTTCCTTTTATGGATATGTTTCAAGTTAATAAACACTTACTTGCTACTTTCACTTAATTTAACCCTAGGATGCATGGGTGTTCGGATATACAAATTAACATTTCTCGGGTCTCTCAGGCCCGGTTGAAGCACAATAAATCGATGTAAACGTACCAGTCGTTAGATAGTAAGTATTAGTTCCTTTCAATATCAAATAATGTTGAATTGTAATAAAATATCAAGCTAAACTCGGTATTTACACGCCGTTTTAATTAAAAGGAATTATCGTATACTAACATAATATTAATATTCGACGACAATTTCTTCAAAATGTAACGTACAATTAGCTTTAGCATATTTTATTTGATTATGAACAAGATGCAAGGATTAAGTACGTAAGCCTACAATCATTTACTTTAAGCTCGCTAGTAATCAAGAACAATCATTGAAATATTTCGATATTAACTAATTATTAAATTATTACAATGTTTAAATGTTTATTTATATGTCTAACAATGTTACTCTTATACATACTACTAAGTAATTTATTCCCTTTTCAGTATTTTACACAAATTATAAGATATATGTATATATGTTACTTTGTTTTATTAAACAAAAAAAAAGTAGAACATAAATTGTAGTTTTTTTTTAGAAATATTTCAGATTTACTTTCGACGGATATAAGCTTCATGCTTACAAAATTTCAGGGTTGTAAATTACGCTGGTTACCAAAGAGCTCTTTGTATGAATTTGGCGTCACTTTGCCAAAAGAAAAAAGAACATATGATTGAAATCTTTATTACCATATATTGTGATATCTTTTATAAGGTGAAATGTAATATACCGATCGGGAAAGTGTTAAATTAGCTAAGTCGATATCCCCTCCTCGCTCTCAAGCGGAGGAGTTAGCGGCAGTAGATGGCTCAAGGTTACCGATGTGGTTAGTTACGAGGTAGACTGCAGTATGTGCGGACGATCTTAGAGAGAATTTCTAGAGTATTTATTTTTCTTTTTTTTTATTTCATCAGAATCTGTTTCTATTTTCGTCGTTAGAATTTCTTATTAATTTCTTAGCAATAACAAAATATACATGCGAAACTCTCATTTCCAGGCGACTATGACTTCAAATTATTACGTCCGCTCTTCACACAGTAGGTTTACATCCCGACATTGTTCGAAGTGTACTAGCACGTCCCGCATCGAATTGCTCGGATCTCACCGATATAGCGAATTTCTAATTTTCCTAATCGGTATGTGGTATCCTTGGATTAGTCCCCTTATAACTTTTCAAAAAGCATAAATATACCGGGTATCTCAGATTCAATGTTGCAAGCGATATCTTCCTTATTTGTTGAGGTATAAGATCGAGCAAGGTGTCGTTTAAAAGTTGGTGGTTTAAAAAAAAATATTCGTTTTTATCGTTGTATTCCAAACTCTTTGTACTTCAGTCATAAAGTAAAAAAGGTGAGAGGTGCGATTAAAAAAAAAGATGGTTTGGGGGAGGTTATTAAAAAAAATATGTTTCAGTTGTTTGCGTTAGGTGGCAAAGTTTTCAGTTCAATACCAAATACCCTGTATATTTCGAAAACATTTTCTAATTTCTAATTTGGGGGTAAAAAGTTTACGTCCAAATAAGATTGCATTTCATTGTCGTACGACCGGCCGTATCCAAGAATTTCCGAAGCAGCTGTTCCGAATAACTTGTGTGGTGCGGAGTGTGCCGGTACTTAATTCTAGTGTTATTAATCCATATTTTTATTTCACTTATTGCACTTAGAACAGTATCTAACAAGCTATACGTTTCCAAAGAAACTGTAGCTATTCTTTCGAACCCTAATAATCCTGTTGTCGTGGGGGATTAAACCACATCTCTCCGCTTCTTCTTTTTCTATTACAGACCTACATAGGTGCGTCTTTGCGTTCAAAACCACTTGTCTCCATACTATCCTGGATAAAAAAATAAGCTTATTCCAGTTTTTTACTTTCATCATTCTTAGGTCCTTTTCCACTTGTTCCCTCCATCTTGTTTTAGGTCTTCCTACCACCGGCTCCCATTCTGTTATTCTTCTTATCTGCTCACCCCTCTTCTCTTCTGAAAATGTGACCATACCATCTGATTCGCTGCCATTTATATACTCTAACTATGCATTCGTTTCCCAATACATTCTTAATTTCATTATTCATTAGTGGTCTCCACTCGTCTTCTCTCACTTTTTTAGGTCCCATAATGGCTCGAATTAATTTTCTTTCGAAAATCCTCAACTTCTCCTCCTTCCTCTGGGTTATGCTTTCCGTCTCTGCTGCGTACAATACTATGGTCTTTGTGTTTTATCCTTTAGCATGTTTTTATTTGCATAGAATGCGCTGTAACCCAGCTGAATCTTATTTTGTACATTTGTCCTTTTGTTTCTCCTGTGCATGATTGTCCCTAGGTACTTGAATGACTCTACCTCTTGGAAATTATACTGATTTATTTTGAATTTATCCAATGTTTCCTTTTCTCTTCTATTAAAATGCATATACTTTGTTTTCCCTTCGTTTACTTCCAGTTCTCTTTCCCGTGCTATACCTTCCAACCTTGTGAATGCTTTTTCAAATTGGTTTTTGCTTCTCACCATTATCACTATGTCATCAGCATATGCGATTATTTGTCCTGATTTGGTAATAATAGGTCCTATATTTCTTATGTTTTTTATCGCGCAATCCAGTGATGTAATAAACAACAAAGCTGACAATGCACTCCTCTATTAACTTCGAAGTTGTCCGTGCACATTTGTCCTAGAACAGTATAGGTGCTATATTTCCTGTAAGTCATATTTTCCGCCTCACTGTTTCTTCAGTATAAAAGAGATTTTCACTTCTTGCCCAGAGATATATGTCGGAAAAAGTACCTCACAGAAGTGTAAATTTCATTCAAACACAATTAAAAAAAATCGGTGAGATGAGTAGCACATGTCAATATGTTATTTATTATGGGTGTAATTATCGGAACTTTGTGCAACCTTCTTTCTAAATAAAGCAACCACGCAAAAGCTTTCTTCAGTTTCAACAGCAAATTTCTAGCTTTAATGTTATTTCAGTTTTACATTTAACATCAAAGATATGTGATTCAACGCAGCTTCTACATTTTCTCTACACATTTGTAAATATTAAAAATGATCGCGTGCGTTGATAGTTCTACCGAAACTATGAGAAATTAATGCGGGAATATAGTACATGTCCCGTTTAATTAAGCATGGACATAGAATAAATGCACTGGATTGACCTAATATTAATTAGTGCATCCAGAAACAAACAAGCGAACCTTTAAATAGGAAGCATTATGATTAATTGGCACCATTATGCGGATAGATTTGTGTCGATGAGAATACACGGAGCACCAACAATGGATATTACGCAAATGCATGTCATCTGAATGTAGAGTGCTTTCCAGTATTATAAGTACTTGCTTAAAATTCAGTATTTCAAAGAATATAAAATTACGATCAGGCTGTGTACCTACATTTGTTGACAAGCCACAGACGCCATTACAGAAAGATTCGACCGTATTTACGTTTGTTTGTCACTATTTAAAATGTCTCCGCCGATAGAGAATCCCGCCGACAGTGAAATACGCGCTGTGATTCGTTTTCTTAGTGTTAAAGGCATTAAATCGACCGACATTCATTGTCAGAGTGTATGGAGGAAACATTATGAGTGATGGAATGGTACGGAAATGGGTGAGAGTTTTTAAAGATGGCCGCACGAGTATCCATTAGGAGGAACGAAGTGGGCGACCTTCTGTCATTACTGAAGATTTGGTTCAGAAAGTTGACGAAAAAATGAAAGAGAACAGACGTTTTACGATTTCATCGTTATCTGATGAGTTTCCTCAAGTTTCCAGAAGTGTTCTCTATGAGGTTGTGACCAAACGCTTACAGTACCGAAAGTTGTGCTGATGATTTTTTAAGCAAAATTGTCATAGGTGACGAAACGTGGGTGGCTCACGTTACACCGGAATCGAAGCGGCAATTCATGGAATGGCGGCATTCAACATCACCCAAGAAGGTGAAGCTTAAGCAAACAATTTCAGCCCGGAAAATCATGTGTACTGTGTTTTGGGACAGAAAGGGAGTGTTTCTTGTAGATTTTTTGCCTCGCGGTGACATAATAAATGCTACGACGCATTGTGAGACCTTAAAAAACTGCGCTATGCAATCCAAAACAAACGGCGAGGCATGTTGACAAAGGGGATCGTTTTGTTTCACGACAATGCCCTTCCACACGCAGCTTCTCGAACTCAAAATCTCATCGCATCTTTTCACCAGCAACAACTTGATCATCTTCCATACTGTCCCGATCTTGCGCCCAGTGACTACCACTTGTTCCTGCATTTGAAGAAGCATCTGGGTGGTCAGCGCCACGACGACGATGATGACGTCAAAGCTACTATTGTGCAGTGGTTGTTAAATCAGGCGGCAGACTTCTATGACGATGGGATTGTACGATACGATGAATGCCTCAACATTGGTGGAAATTATGTAGAAAAGTGGAATAAGGTACAGGCTTTCGTGTAAAAATAAAATTAAAGTATTAATTTTTGGTGATTGTTACTAGGCATTCTTTCCACGTGTATTTTTATACATCTGGGATGGTGTGACTGTGTTTCTTAGCGATAGGTGTCGCCGAAAGACATATTCAGTGCTGTTTTGGAGATTAGCAGCATAAACCGACAGGGAAACGCAATTGTAACAGCAGAAAATTGTGCTCAGAACCGCGGTGATGACGCCGGATAGGCATGTTCGTGTGTTGGCGCTATTTTCTCTGCTACATTGTTTTTGCCGGAAATGATTCCACCAATACCATGAGAGTTATATTAGCATTAATTTTTGGTTATTGCTACTAGGCATTCTTTCCACGTGTATTTTTATGCAACTCCCTTGTTTTCGGCATTTTGATACTAATTTTAGATAATTTTATTAAAGATATTCATTGTTTAAAAGAACAATAACCACTAAATCTAAATTAAAATCTAAACTACATACAATATTTATTAGTGAAGGATAATTGTGATGCATTCCGGGTCTTTTTGTGGCCCTACTTGGACCCCTAATTATCGGATTGAAGAGATTCAATCGATAACTAAGTATAAGAGGGGCCTTTCGCGGAATTATTTAATGTGATATCTTAGTTTTACTTGTAGGTAAATAATTATACCTCCTAAATAACAATAAATAAATAATTCTCTAAAATCCAAGCAAAAATGTTGGTGGGAAAATAATTATGGCTGGTAGTATATGTGGTTGAATAGGTATTTCTAACTATTTAGGAAGTTATTTCTAATAATGAACTTTTTTAGTTAAATGTCAGATCTTTAGTCACTCAAGGCTTTTCAGAGAACAACATAAGAGAAATAGATCCTTATAATAAATTTTTTAAGGAAAATTGAGAAACCCTCGTGCAGTTAAAGATAATGCCCTTTACAAAATTTATTGAATAATAGTTAGTTATACTAATTACGACCTTTAAATCAGCTCTAAATATTGTTTCAAACTGGCCCTGGTTTTTTTAATTCGTCTAGAAATTGCAGAAGTTATAATTGTTTCAGTTTTACATGATTCAGCAGCTCCCTCTACACTTATTACACGAGGTATGACAAAATGTATTTAACCACACTGGTGGGTAGTCAAGTTCTCTAATGCTCTCTAATGATGCAATTAAAGTTATAGCTAATCTGCGTCCCATGGCAGATATCTTTGGAATTAACTTTTTGGGATTTACCTTTGGAAATTTTCCCCATCGCTCTAGCAAATTATGTCAAGGAGCAGTACTTTTAGAGCTATTTGCATATCTACCAACTTCAACAGCTTCTGAATCGTTGTTTTCTCCTCTACGAAGTGTTAATTAATTAATTTGCATCTGCATACGAACGAAAACTACACATTCTTATGCACACCTTCTAGAAAATATGTTACCCGGCCAACCGTCTGGATGCTGTCGGGTCAATTTGGTACGGCTGATGAACTTCAGGTACATGGAAAATGTGCAACTTTAGTGAATCTGGGGAACCGTAGTAGTAGGCCATGCGCGAGTCTCTTTACCCAGGATCACAGAGGCCAGTGCTCGGTTGCCTACCCTATCAAACGGAACGCGTACCGCTAGGAAAACCAACCAGGTACGAAAATTCTGGGGAGTTCAAATTTTCCGGATGTGTTTAGAGTTCTTTGCACATTATTTTTCCCTGAAAATCGATAATATAAACTAAAACACAGTTTTATTTCGAAATTCCATTGAAAATAACTGATTATTTTCGAATTTTCCGATAGAAACTTTTATTTAAACATTAGTAAATCGAGTTTAATATTTCCTGAATTACATATTCTATTAATATAATAGATACAGATAAAACACTTTGTGTTAATTGAAATTTCGAGAATTTTGCAACTTATTTTTAAATGATATGTAAAGAAATAGTGAATCAAAATTCTGCCGGTCGAAGACCTTCTAACTACCAGTTGCTTCTACTACCTATGCGGCTTGCTTTCCACGTATAAAAGCTAAGGACATTTCAGGCAGGGAGATTTTGTTAGTACATGTGCCGCGTTGCCTAAGGTTAAAACTTAATCAGTAAGGTAAGTCCAATCCTTTCTATTTTATTGTTTTTACATATTAATGGGCGATACTCTGCCACTTTCAGGCTATTTTATCTTTTAGAACAAATTAAAACAATAGTGTTTAAATTTGTAATAGTTCATAAACATTATCAACACAAGTAAATAAATAATATGCTATTAATTATAGAACAATAATGTACTATATTACGTTGTGAGGATGACGTTTGTATCGATGGTATTATCGTTAATGGTTTGATTCTAGATCATTGGAATAAAGCTTAATTAACGTGATTGACGTGCATGAGATATAAACAGATCTATGAATGTAGATTTGAAAGCAAGTGTTATAGCTTGCGGGAACGTGATTGCAGATTCAATAAATGTATTTTGTTTCTTGAATGTCTAAAGTCTAAAGATAATTAGTAATCCGCAGGCTGAAAATATACATAATATCGTTGATAAGCTATTTCCCCAAAATTTTTTTCAGTTTATTTTTTTATTTTGTAACACTCATTTGAAAAATTGGCTCTAAAAATATATAATGCAAGTTAAATACAGAGGCGGTTTGTAGTTATTATCCTAATGGGCCTCTCAATGTTTAAGAAATACAAATAGTAGCAATTAAAACTATAAAAGGCTTATCTACAGGCTGTCCCGACCTTTTGGAATTGTAGAATTGTGCCTATTGCATAAATGGCAAGTTGGACACTTTCGGATAATGTAATAGATACCATAAAGCAGCGGTCGCCAACCCGTCGATCGCGAGTTACCGGTAGTTCGCGAAGGCAATTCTGGTAGCTCACAACATATTTTAAAAATACAAAGGTGTAAAAATCATAGAAGCTTTCGTAAATTTCGCAAATTCTCATAATAAACCAAGCCGGGGCAACACTGCGGTGAGCGATCTGCCGCCGACGTCCGACGCTAGAATCGTCTAAAATCCGATCAGCGTACTAGTGTTCGAGAACGATCGGGTTGCTTTGGGGGGAAGATATATACGCAACGCGCGGCGACTTGCGCTCATTTGAACACGGGGCGGCATTAACCCAACGTCCAGGGGTTTTGGGTTACAGTTGGCCTGCAATTAAAAATTTATACCCAAGTAGTGGGTAGAAGGTAAAGACTTTTCCATTTCCATTCGGAAGGGGAAAGAAAATACTTTTTTAAAGAAGTTAAAGATAAAAATGAAATGTTTTTTTGAATACTTCTGTCCCGTTGCAAAAAAGGAAATACCGAAAAACCATCAAAAAACTGTACTTTTTCAAATTTTTTGAAAAATCATTCCCATTACATTCTGCCACCAGAAAGGAAAAACTGAAACAATTAAAAAACGAGTTAATTGTAAAAAGTCAAGTTTTTAAAAAAGTCGACAAGAATAAGGTTCCTGGGGGCATCATACCGCTTGTCCCAAATAATTGCACAAAAAAAGAAACCTCAGGGGGGGCGGAAATGATAAAAAAAAAAAAATTTTCCTGCTAATACAGTGATGGCGAGTAAAGAATGGGGCAATGATTTTTTTTTACAGTTAAAAAAGGGGAAAATTTAGTCTGTGTTTTTTTTTCCACTGTAACTGGATGGATCAACAGATGGGGTTTGGGCCCTCCCAGAGGGGGTCGTATTCGCCCGGAGGGTTTTTTAGTAATTTTACGTTTAAAAGAAGATTTTTTTGAAGTTGATTCCCCCCGGGGACTTACTACGGGGGCTGGAGTTTTTTTCCTAAATTTCCAAAAATATTATTTCTTCTGAAAAAATTCCCTTTCGAAAATGGTAGGCTTGGCAATCGATGGCGCCCCAACTAGGGTTGGGTTGTGATTAGGGTCTGGTGGCGTTATGTCGTAAAATTAAAGTTTTCCACAATTTCTCTGTTCCCACTGCATTATCCATCAGCAAGCATTTTGTAAAATTTTTAAAACTGTAACAAAAAATTTGAGCTCCAGCGTTGCAGAAGATTATTCAAAACCTTGGCCGATGGGAAAATTTACTGTCAATACGGGGAGATCTTCTTCCTCTGAAGTCCCAAAGGTTAAGTAAAGAACGATTTTAACGTTTTTTAAAGATGTCTTATCTGCCTTTGTTCAATTTTTCAAAACAACGCGGTAACCGGAACTGGAAAATTCAATCTGGCTTAGAGATTTTTTGGGTTTTTTTGTGGACATTACAGAAAAAAAATAAACTTTTTGCAGCTTCGGGGGAAAAGACAAAGGGAAATAGTGGAAATGATTTCTTTTTTTAAAGCATTTATCAAAAAGCTCGAGATTTGGGAACAAAAAACCCAATCAACCGCGATACCAAGCATTTTTTCCCATTCTTTTTGAAACAAAAACGGCCAATTTAGGTCACTCTCATCTTCTTTTAGAGCGTTGACTGCAGAATCGACCCCCCTGGGAAAAAGATGAGAGTAAACAAACGTCAAAAAGTCCTTCTCGGACCCGCTCCAAAAACGCGGATCGACACCCAAAAACGTACATTTGACATCACGTCCGCGAGAACATCCGATGGGATATATATATATATATATATATATATATATATATTCATTATCTTTTTATATCTACTGACAATTATATGACAAATTTTGTAATGAATAATTAAATTAATTTTAATCACTTATCCTAGTAAGCTCGTGAATATTTTACGATGTGCCTTTCAATCTAAGTATATGTCCCAATTAACAACGTTGGGAAAAAAACCTACACAAGGGACGCCAGTGCAGAAACCGACGACTATCGAAATTGCTTTTTAATTTTAATAGCCCGCCGTTGGCAATAACATCATCGGAGCAAACCGCGAATAACGGCGAAGAGGGAGAGAAAATGTGGAATGGGGCAAGTTGCGGGGACCCCCGTCCTGGAGCAAGAACCAGTAAATAGAATTGGAGAAGTTTCGCTGTTAGGTCGTCCTGCTGCTATTGTTCCACAACCGATTTGGCCTCATTCTTTAACGTTAACTGCAAATTTCGTTCAGTTGCTGGGGCTATGTTATTTTGATTTCATTTTGAAAACATATATGCCAGAAATGATGATAGTGATAATTGGTCTGAGCAAACAGCGGTAACAGTCAGTGTAAATATGGGTGCGGAGTGGGGTTATTTATTTCACCGTTCCGCGTCGTACTAAATCGATGCTTATGCGAGTAGTTCTGTGTATATGTAGGCTGTCGAAATTTTTTTGTAATTGTAGCTTATGTTTGCTTCAAAAATGTCTCAGTTAGGTACGTCGCGATAACGCCCAAATGGCGAACGTTAAAAACTTTTAGTGGACTTTAAATTTTTTATGGCGCAAAAATTCAATGTCTAGTTTGAAAACCCCTTTTTGTTTTGGTCTAAAAATTTTAAACGTCACATCGAAAGCAAACAGCATTCTTCTGCGGGGCATAGCTACCAAAAAAGTTTTACATTTGATTTTTGTGTTACTTTTATTTTATGTAATTTTCGTTTGTTTACTAGACAAAAAGTATTTGTCTCCTTCTGGAAAAAATTTGCGGTGTAATCCTAGTCGGACATCGATACGAAATGTAGTGCCTTTTCTCTGAAATATAAAAAAAAAAAATAAAACAAATTGAAAAAAAAAACTGTGGTTTTTGCGGACGAAATAACAGATCTCAAAACATTCTGTGGTTAATGTAATGGTGCGTACAATGGAAACATCGCCGTCATCCTCCTTCTTTCTTAAAAGGTTATAAATTGTACGGAGATTTTAAAGGTGGGTTGAACTCATTGAAAAATTTGAACAATGCAACTTTTAATGTTTATATGATGGTCCCCAAACATGCGTTCTTTGAATCATTAAAAAACACAGTGGACTTCTTAAATGTAACGTGTAAAACCCTACCAAATCTTGCGGCAAAAACGTTCCTACATGTTTTCCACTATAAATGTATTGATTGCTAGAAAAAAAGGCAGTGTTTCTAAAGTTCCCGAAACGTCCCCGACTTTTCCAAACTTGTCCTGGTTTACCGAACCACAGCCGTTGTTACGTTGGGGAACATGGTTGCAGGCTGCTTTTTACTACAACAAATAGATCAAAAAGGGTAGTTTTAAAATTCAATCCACAAGCTGCAGCAATCAAGAGAAGCCAGGAAATATTTCGATAGTCGGTTAAAGAGATTTACAAACTATTCCCCAAAAATTACTTCGGACTAGCGGGGGAATAAAAAATTTCAAAATGTTTGATGTCCCCATATTCTGTTCAAAATTTTGAATATGTTCCCCAGGACGTTGTAAAAGGGGAAAAAATTTGGTGGAAAACGAAAAATTGAAAGTGTTTTAGAGAAAGACTCCGTTTTCTTATTTAAGAAAATTTGTGAAGATGCGTGTGAAGATGCATTAAGTTGTTTTAGAGATTATTTTTAAAAATGCAAATATAACATGGAAATTTGAACGTCGTTTTCGGCATTAAAAAAAAATTCCCTCGTACTCACTCGACTGAAACAGCTGTGGAAAAAAAATCTAATGATTCAAATATTTAACGAATTTCAATTTGTGATTTCATGGAAGGGCAAAACGATTTTTCGCACGTTTTTAAATTTTTTTCTTACCTCTTTTTTTGTGTATACTTTTATGCCTCGCCCCCTCTGGGTGTTACCGCATTTTGCCCAGGTTGGTGATGATACTTTACTGCTCAACAGAAAAAGATATACCCTTACATCATGAAATAAAAAAGACCTTAACTAAATTACACGATCAAATTATAATTGAAACAAAAAAGAAAAAAGATTAAGAAATATACATAATTTATTGTTGGCATACACATTCTTATGAGAGATAGTAGGCGATCGTGTATTTCAATTTGCCCGCTGTTTATAGAGTTTAAATTATTGCAAAGTTTGTGTGTTAGGGACTTGATGGCGATGTTAATCTGGAGACAGGACAGTAAAATAGGTTTGTTTGTCTAGATTAGGGATTCCCGACGGGGTCGGCGTAAGAGTCGATGAAATTTTAAAGGAAAAAGTTGATCAAAAGGTTTAATTGGGGGCGATGAAAAAATATTGGATGCGCCATTAATTTTGGCTTTTCTGAAACTATCAAAAATGGAGGAATTCGATTTTCTTTACGGGACAGTATCCCCGCTATATTGAAAATTATTTACAAAAATGGCGTTCCAATTTCCGTGCCCTTTTTTTTTAAAAGTTTTCAATATTTTGTATTAAAAATTTTAATAGTTCACCTTTAACCCTAGGTTATTTTACTTTCGATAATTGTTTTTCATAAAATTTTGTTAAAAATTTTTGACAGTTGCAGACTCTGATAATAATAATAATAATTTATTTCAGCCTTGACCTGTAGAGGCATTGACATTTTCGTAAATAAAATAAGTAAGATGTTTTAAGACCTAGCCTGAAAACGGATATAGTATCTCCAGTTATTCTTTTGTTGTCAATTTAGAGACTAACACTTTATATGTCTCAAGGTCGTATAATATAAAGATATGTACAGGGTGTCAAATATATCGTGCAACCTTTATCGAAACTCAAACACTTTATTCGATTCGGAGGCCCTAAGCACAAGTAATAACGGGGCCCCCCTCCATCTTTTATTGCAAATTGTAAAATAAGCAATTTCAACAATGTGTAAACAAGTAGGTAAAATGAAAATTTTAATTTTTTATAAAAACATATATTTGCAAATAATGTTTAATAATATAACAATAAACAAAAAAATTATAAACAAATTTATTTTCAATAAAAATATTCAAATTTCGACAGCAAGACTTATTTTTAAAATATTAAAGTTTCAAGTTAATATGAAACTATTTCTACAAAAACCTCAAGAACAATAAATAAATCCATTTTGTCCTTTTAACACCGAAATTATTATCCACGGAGTAAGATTCGAACAAAAAAATATTTGGTTGTGAAACGGGTGCTGCTGCGAGCCCAAAATATCAAGAACGGACACCGAAGTGCTTCGATTATCTAAAGAACATCAGTGTGGGGGTACCGAAATTTACTATTTGGCCAAATAAATAAAATGAGAAAATTCAATAAATTTTTTTTTTTTTGAAAATTCAGACTCAAATAAATACATGAAAATTTTAATATACAGATTGCGTTAGGTTTTTGTCTAAAAAAAATCAAAATATAATTATAATTATTTCCTCGGATATCAATACTTACGAAATTATAAGCAAGATAATTATCTCATCACTGAAACGGTGAAACAAAGTAGTCTCAAATATTCACTCCATCTAGGGCAGATGGGTATCTTACGATAATATAGATTATAATTAACAACCACTCCGTTGATTACTTTTCATGTAATAGACACGACGAAAATCTTCCCTTGCTATTTATATTAGTGCCTTCTGAAAGTGCTTCTAGACATCGTTAAACCATAATTTTTAATATTGCTGAAAGTGATTATCCCGTGGTACACG